>APFE030261593.1:228687-264079 GCA_000404065.3 Pinus taeda
TCATTAAACAACCCAATACTGAATCACTGAAACCCTGTCATTAAGAACACAGAACCCGAACCAGAGACCAGAACTCTGCAACAACCACCAGAATCAGCAACAACCTGAGATATCAAACCTTATCATGCATACACTACTACACTGTACCAAAACCATGTGTATACGCACTTTCTCCAAAGGAAACCCGCGTACAGATCTAGAAATGATTACTTATGCCTTCGCTGTCAGATCCGACCCTTGCCAAACTTCCCGAACAGATAACCAGTAATACCAGATCCTCTCACTTCGTCAGACACACCATGGACACTCTTTGCCTAATGATCTTCTCCTTATATAGCCTTAGGCCTTGCTCAATACCATGGTCCAAAACCATAACAAACCAATACCATCAACTTCGAAACTAGGGATCAACGCGTCCGTCGAGACACCATGGTCCAAAACCATAGGCACAACTTCCAAGGACTAACTACCATGGACCAAAGGTACTTTTCACATGTACGCGCTTTTACTGAGTCCAACCTGCGTGTACACACGGATTCTCCTTGATGAACCTGCGTATATCTCTTTCTTGTCCTGCTGTACTGAGATCTGTCCTCTGATTAAGTTGCCATCACCTGTACCAACCTCTGAGCACCTGTACCAACCTCTGAGTGAGTTGCCATCAAGGACAACACTTGAAACATAATGCCAACAAAGGAGGGCAGTAGCAAGAAGACATTTCAGCGAATCTGGGCAGCAATATTTATTGGCATGCATCCCAAGGCAAAACCGTACAACAAGAGAAAGGCATAGAAATCGAGGAAGAGGGACAACAACAAGGGCACAAATTTCAAGGCAAGTTTTGGGCACGATTTTCGAGGCAACTGTATTGCTGAAATCCTTGTGGTTTGTATAGCAGGTTCCAGGCACAATTTTCGAGGCATGCCGTACAACATTTAATGTTGTTTTATTGTTGAAAAATTTTGTTCGGTCAGTTTGCTGATTGGCACGATTTTCGAGGCGGAGTTCAAGCACAGAAATTGAGATAAGTTGTAATTTGTGGTTGCTGGAATTTTTACATTGTATTTCAGTTTCTCTGTAAAAGCATTTTCAGAAATAAAGAAGAGCTCTCAAATTGGTTTTCCCCAAGAGTTGTAGGGGGTTTTTTTCTAGGGTCATATTGACCAAAAATCACTGTGTTATTTTCTGTGTGTGGTTGTCATAATTTTGCTGTGTTTTATTTATGCAATTTCCACAGTTGTGAAATCTCTAAATTTGTGTTTTCAGAAAATATTGTTATTTCCAGATTTTAGAATTTTTATCATGCTTGGATTTAAAACTAAATGCATGGAGTGATAAGGAAAACTGATAATCGGAGTGGGGGTTGAAATTCTTCATGGTATTAGAGCTTGGTTGGCTAAAAAGTGCAGTTTGGGACAACAAAGTGAAAATTACAGCAAGCTGATTTTTACACAGAAAACAGAAACCTTTACCACAGATTTGAAAATTTCAGTTTGGTAGGACAGTGAAACATGTCTTTGAGTTTGAGAGTTGAGACAGGTTGGATGGGCAGAACAACTACAGTGCATGGAAGGAGAGAATCCAAAACATCTTTGAGGAAGCAGAAGTTTGGGGCATTATGGTAAATACAACACAACCCAGTAGCAGTACCTGCTAACCCTGTACAGTTGGCAAAGTTTAACAAAAAGAATGCTAAGGCAAAAATATTGATTCTGGAAGGAGTCAAAGATCATGTCATTCCTCATGTGAGAGGAAAGACTTATGCACATGAGATGTGGACAACCTTGACTAGTCTTTACCAGAGCTCAAATAAAAACAAAAAAATGGTCTGAGAGGAGAAACCGAAGGCCATTAAAATCAATGTGGAAAAAGTCGCGATTTAATCCTAAAAACCCAATTTTTTGACCAAAATGATTAAATCGCACGATTTTTTGGAGACTTTTTGGCAAACGAAAAAATCACGATTTTTTCGTTATACTCCCAATTTAATCAAGAGTCGACCCAAAAAGTCGGCCTCTCTTCCCAAGGCATGGATAAGAAGTCTGCAAATGTGAAATTGGTCATTATTTTCGCTGTGTATTTTCCCATTCAGCGCTGTGGAGATAGAAGGGTTTGCCATTGCGTTAAGAGGAGAACATTAACGTTTTGAGGTGGAGATTTGGATTGTAAGTTGTAACAACCAACAACCACCTACAACCAGCTGCCATATACATTAATCAACCGTTCAACGATTCAACAATCTGTTGTAGATTTCTCTTAGAGTCTTTTTATTGTTGGAGCCTGCTCTATTAAGGTATGTTAGTAATAACTATAATGCGAGAAACCTGTTATTATTTAGTGCTGCTAACTAAATTTAAGAGATAGACAAGTTGATTGTAATATGTATATGCCACTGGAAACGACTCCATCTTCTGATTAGGCAACCTGCTATGAGATTATGGCAGAACCCTTCAAAGCTGGTGCATCTGATTATAAATCTATGATAGTGGCCTCCTTCATATCAGATCATTGTCCTCCTTTATTCATTTGAAACTAGGATCACTGTGCGTCTATCGAGCTTGGTTTCTAGGGAATACTGTGCATGGAACATAGGAATAATTTGCCCCTCTTGGCAAACAATTCTGCTCTCATCAGAATAGTGATTTGGGCTCTCTTTGGCATAAGTTTCAGCCTCTATGCTCTCTGGAGTCTGAAGAGCACACAGGTGACAGAACAACATTGGGTACAATGAGTGCTCAGCCTTCAATGTCCAGACACTTCAATCGATTCGGCACCTTAATCAAATGCAGCGTTGGGAGTCAATAGTAAATACAATTTTATGCTTGGCAACTGTGAATAGTAGGTTTATAAGGGTGCTGCACTTGTAAAATCTATTGCTGAGTTTACTCATTAAGAGGAACTTTAAACCAGGTCCAGGCACTATTTGAGTTGCATCCATTTCACTTGTTGTAGCTACTAGCCATGCATATCCTTTTTTGCTTCTTCAGGCTGCGCAATAATAATATGAAATATGCTGGAATTTGAGTTGGCAATCTTTTCAACTCCAATGCTTGTTGGCACTAGAATAATAGAATTACATTAATGTGCACACTTTCTTTCTCAACTTGAGACTGCTCGTCATTTTCAACTGCAAGTTCATCCTTATGAATGTCCAATTCTACTTGAATATTCAATAAACTTCAAAATAGCTACTATGTATTGTGATTTGTTTCTGAGTGCAATACAAATTATATTTTGCTGAGTTGAAGGTTGAAGCAATTTAATTTGTTTCAATTTTTTTTTGTGCCCAGGTTTAAATTCAAGTTCAAAGTTTAAAACAAAATGCCAAGGATTTGGACACTATGTGGGAATTTGGTGAACCTGATACTACACACGAAATTGGGGGGATCAATAGAATGCATTTGACTTGCAAATTGTGTGGCAAGCATATGTCAGGAGGTATCAACAGATTAAAATTCCATTTGGGGCAAATTCTGGGGCAAAATGTTGACCTTTGCCCAAATACAACTCTAGAAATCATTCGACGGGCCATTCAATCATTGATGGATAAAGAGGACGGAAAAGCCACCAAGGCAACACTAAAAATCCAACTTGTAGGGGCCTCAAGAGTGGGGGGAATTGAGAGTGGCAGTACTTCTTCAGCATCACCTTCCTCACCCATAGGTCCCAACCCCTCATCTATCTCATCGTTTTTTGTTCCTAGAACCACAACTGGTGCACAACCTAGGATCAAATTAGCAATGAAAAAAAAGGAAAAGGCAGACGCTGATAGGTTGGTCAGTAAGTGTCTTCTATGAAGTGATGTTCCTTTTAACATTGCCAAGACAAACCCATTCTACCAGCCTATGTTTGATGCTGTTGCTGTCGTTGGCCCGAGGTACAAAGCCCCCACCTTTGCAGAATTGAGAGGGCCTCTTCTTCAAGATGAAAACACTGATTGCATTGCTAGATTGGCAGAGTTTAGGGCATCATGGGAACAAACTGGATGCACAGTCATGTCAGATGGTTGGACTGACTAGAAGGGTAGGACCCTTCTTAACTTCTTGGTTAGTTGTCGCAAGGGGACAATGTTTATGAAATCTGTTGTTGCATCTGCACACATTAAAGATGCACGTACATTATGTGAGTTGTTGGACATCTTCATTCAGGAAGTAGGCCCAAACAATGTTGTCCAAGTCATAACGGACAACATTGCAAATTATGTTGCAGCTAGCAAGTTGCTTATGGAGAGGTACCCTAACTTGTTTTGGACACCTTGTGCTGCTCATTGCATTGACTTGACGTTGGAGGATGTAGGTAAGATTCCTATTGTGAGGGATATTGTTGAATCATCCAAGAGCATAACAAAATTTATATATAATCATGCATCTGTGTTTAGCTTGATGAAAAAATACACCAAAAACAAAGAGTTGGTGCGTCCTGCCATTACACGATTTGCCACTACTTTCATATCTCTTTAGTCTCTATTGAATTCTATGTGGGATGTGAAGAGCATGTTTCTTTCAGCAGATTGGCGTTTTCTATCTATTAGCTGCAAATGAGAGGGAGAGGGCATATGCAGACTAGTTTCATATGATCAGAGCTTTTGGATAGGAGTAGAGGAGGTCCGTGCCATTTCAGAACCTTTGGTAAGGGTTCTTTGGTTGGTTGATGGAGATAAGCCCGCAAAGGGCTACTTGTCTGAGGCCATGGATAAGGCCAAAGAAGCCATTCGTGCTTATTATGAAGATAAGGGAGATGAGGGGTTAGAGAAACAATAGGTCATATGGAGAGTGATTGATCAACGATGGAACAATATCCTCCATCGCCCCATTCATGTTGCAGGTATCTACCTCAACCCTGCATTTTCTTACACTTGTGGTTTCAGATTTGATGCCAAGGTGATGGATGGATTCTTCACTTGTGTCGAGAGGATGGTGTCCTCTGAGCAAGAACATGAAGATATCTCTAAAGAAATGGAGGTCTATAGGATGGGAGGTGGCACATTTGGTTTTAACATGGCTATTAAGAATAGGACGACCAAAATGCCAGGTAAGCTTCAGCTTGTTTCAAACTTTCAAGTTTAGAATTTCAATTTTTTTTTGTTTTTTGTTTGTTTGTTATGTTTCTCATTTTTCTTTTAACTTGTAGATGCTTGGTGGACAAGCTGTGGTGCCAGAGTACCCCATCTCCAAAAGCTTGCCATTCGAGTGCTCAACCAAACATGCAGTTCCTCTGGGTCTGAGCGCAACTGGAGTGTATTTGACAAAATACACAACAAAAAGTGCAACAGGTAAAAAGATTTCAAATTAACTTTTTTGAATCATTTGATTATTTTTAATATTTAAATTTTCTAAATACTAATTTTCAATCTATGGCCCTAATACAGATTGGAGTCCCAATGCCTAGATGACATGGTCTACGTCTACTACAATCTTCGATTGTGGGTGAGACAACTTCAGAAGCCTACTGATGTGGAAGCCATCTCATTGGACAATATTGATACCACCTCTTCATCGAGAGTCGAGACTGAGAGGCTGATCATGGACTCGATCCCGGATTGGTTAGGTGTGGATCTAGAGGATGTAGCAGTTGCAGGGGAGGGAGAGCTAGAGGTAGAGGAGGAGGAGCAACATTAGGGTCAGGAGGCACTGGCAGAGCTGGATGAGGATGATGAGGAGGAGGTGACACCATCTAGGATGGGCAGCAGCAACATAGGACAAAGGCCACCTCTTCCATCGGCTTCTAGAGGATGATTGAGTCCATTTGTATCCCCAGGGGCAGGGCCTTCTTCCTCTAGAGGAAAAGGCAAAGCCGTTCTCTATTCCCGTAAAAGGGGAAAAGGATCTCAGTGACTGATTACTTGATGACTTTTAGATGACTCATGATATACATTTATTATATTAGCTTTCTTTACATGTTTATGTGGAAATGCATTTATTTGATGTTGTGGATACTCTAGATGTAAAAAAAATAAAAAAATGAATAATTTTGTTTTTTGTTTTTTTTAAATTTTGCCGACTTTGAAAAAACTCCCGACTTTGCCCAGTTTTTCAACTTTTGGATCCTTGCTGAATTAATCCCGGCTTCAACTTTTTCCACATTGATTAAAATGGCTAAGACTAACAGTGCTACATTATACTTCACAAAGATCACTTCAGTGAGAGATGAGTTGGCAGTCGTAGGTGAGATCATTGCACCCATTGAGTTGGTGAGGATTGCTTTGAATGGTCTTTCTAAGACTTGGGAGAATTTTGTGGATGGAATTGTTGCACAGGAAAACCTTCCCGGATGGGAGAGGTTGTGGGATGATTGTATTCAGAATGAGATAAGAAAGAACCATCTCAGGGCAATCAAATAGGTGGACAAGGATGACAATGTGGCATTGTTAGCAAGAGGCAAGAAGGGCAGAGCAAAGAAGCAAGCTTCCAACAGTGGAGGCAAAGGCAAAGGTGAAGGCAAGCAACAGAACAAGGAGAAGGACTATTCCAAATTCAAATGTTGGAATTGTCAAAAGTTGGGACACTATGCTGTTGTGTGTCCGGAGAAGAAGAACAAGAAAGGGAGAGACAAACCCATGGCAGCTTCTGTAGAGATAGAGAACTTCTCAGAGATCTTTGATCGAGAGTTTGGGTTCATAGCTTGTGAGGCCACTAGTGCAGGATCACCTGCCATACAGGTTCAAAGGGAGTGTGCACTCTCCACTACTAGCAGAGCATCTTCTAGCATTTGGTATGTTGACAGTGGCGCTTCCTGCCACATGACAGGAGTCAGAGAGTACTTCTCAGAGCTTTCAGAGGATGATACTGATATGGAGGTAGTACTTGGTGATGACAGCATGGTTAGAGCAGTTGGTGTGGGGACATTGACATTTGATAGGGGACCCAAACCTCCCTTGAAAGTGTCAGATGTTCTATATGTGCCGGGAATGAAGAAGAACCTGATATCCGTCTCAACACTTGAGGACAAAGGGTATGATGTGTTGTTCAGGAGATGGCAGGTGCTTATATATATCCTAGGGGAACTCCAACTTCTCTAGCTTCTCAGAGCTTTCAGAGGATGATACTGATATGGAGGTAGTACTTGGTGATGATAGCATGGTTAGAGCAGTCGCTGTGGGGACATTGACATTTGATAGGGGACCCAAACCTCCCTTGAAAGTGTCAGATGTTCTATATGTGCCGGGAATGAAGAAGAACCTGATATCCGTCTCAACACTTAAGGACAGAGGGTATGATGTGTTGTTCAAGAGATGGCAGGTGCTTATATATCCTAGGGGAACTCCAACTTCTTCAGCTAGAGTGATTGTTGTGCGCCATGCCAAGGTGTACAAATTCTCATTCCAGCCCCTGATGGCAATGAGTAGCAGCACCCGAGACAGGACCGACAACAGATCTAGCAGTTCAGAGCATAGTTTTAAAAACGACCGTTTCGAAACGGAAACGGCTGAGTTGGTCCGTTCCATTGCCCTCCGGAGTGACTCGGTACAAAAAACGGCTCGGTTGGCCGAGTCATGGCTGACTCGGTCAACTTAGCCGTTTCCCGTACTGACTCCGCTGAGTCACAAACAGCGGCCTGTAACCCACAAAAACAACGATTTAACATTATTTTAATGAAATTTTAAGGGGTTTGCTGATTGGTTTGGACTTCAAGGTGTTTTATGAATTAGCTAAATGTTATTTGGGGTCCATTTCCCCCTCCCAAACCCTATTTAACACACCCAAATGCTCTCTACTATTGATATGCTATTCAAATTTCATGGTAATGTTAAATTCTTAAAGTAAAAGTGATTCTCCTTAATCTTCATTTTCATCCTTTTACTTAAATTTTTAACATTACCATGAAATGACTCAGGATGTTTGAGAGTAGTTCCGGCCTCATTGGATTTCATATGGAGAAAGTAGAATTTTAGATTTCATTCAAAATCCAGCAGACTTATCAGTTTTTCAGGATTGGAGGATTGCAATGTTTCCATTGGATTTTGTCATGTATTAGGGTATGGAACTCGTATTTAATCAAGAGCACCAATCCCTCTATGTACCTTGATGTTAGTGACATTGATTGTCGAACTCCTCTGGGATTCGCTCCCAAACCAGGAGCTTCTGAAAATGTCGCTCCTGCTCCCGTTTTCGCTCCTGCTCCCAAGTAACACAAAGAAGAGAAACCGTTTGGATAAAAAACGATTAAATGATCTAGTTTATGTCCAATACAACCTACGGCTCAGACGAAACCATTTGCTGAACAAAATACCTGATTCAGATCCCATTGTGTTGGAAGACATTGATCCAACATCAGATTGGGTAGTGGAGAGTCGTCCAACAGAGTTTGATCCTGATGAGGATCTTGATTTAGATTTAGATATAGAGACATCAGTTGAACTTGAACATGCTGTTTAGTTGAATGCAGATCCCAATCCACCAGCCTCAGTCTCATAGCCAGCAAGGACTCTAGTTGTAGGTGCTTCCTCTGCTCAGCCACGACAGAAGCGCAACCGCATATCTACTCTATCTCAGCTTGCATCTGCTGCAGTTGCACAGCCTGCTAGTGGTACCACTTCTACAGCTGCAGTTGGAGATGATGATGATGAGGAGGAGCAATGGGGCCCCCTGTCTGACTCTGATGATGATCTAGAGATTGATCGACATGATCTTGGCTCCCAATAGCTGTAGTACTCGTATTGGAGTCTGGTCACAGTTTACTTTTGTTGTAGAGGCCATTTCTAGCCTCCTTGGTTATGTGTTTTTTGTTTTGAGTCTTTGATCATGTATGACAGTCGACTATGTATTGCCATTGGGTACCATTTTGATATAATGGATTGGTTCATGAGCCTACTTTGATCATATGTTGTCTTCCATCTATATTATAATGCTTGTGTGTTTTGGAAACATGAATGAAAATCTTTAAAATTATGTTTAAAATCTTTAAAATTATGTTTTTTTATAAAAATAAATAAATATTTAATGTATTTTTTACAATGACCGAGTCATTGAAATCACGCCGGCCAAGTCATTACCGTTTCGGAGTCGGAGTCGGAGTCGATCCTCAGTCGAGTCGGAGTTTTAAAACTATGGTTCAGAGTTGTGTGAGATTTGGCATTGCAGGATGGGGCACATGTATCATGGGGCCTTGAGTACATTGTGGGAGATTACCACTGGTATGCCAGATTTCAGTTCTGATCACCTTGATGTATGTAGAGGATGTGCTATGGGGAAGTTTTCCAGATCCCCTTTTCCCAGCAGTGACGACAAAGTGACTGGGATCCTTGACTTGATTCATACCGATGTGAGCGGTCGGATGTCTCATGCATCCTTGAGTGGCTATGAGTACTATGTTTTATTCATTGATGACCACTCCGGGAAGACTTGGATTTATTTCTTGAAGACCAAGAGTGAAGTCTTCAAGTGGGGTTTCAAGAGTTAAAAGCTCTTGTGGAGACCTAGACAGGTAGGAAGATCAAGGTTCTTAGGTCGGACAATGGAAGGGAGTATACCCTTAGTGAGTTTGTTGATTTTTGTGCTGAGGCAGGCATTAGGAGGGATTTCACAAATCCTTAGAATCCCCAGCAGAATGGGGTTGCGGAGAGGAAGAACAAATCCATTGTAGGGGCTACCAAAGCCACGCTTCATGATTAAGGGTTACTTTTGTTTTTGTGCGCAAAGGCCTGCAACATTGCTGTGTACTTGCAGAATAGGAGTCCACATCGTGCCTTGGGGAATGTGACTCTGGAGGAGGTTTTTTCTGGGAAGAATCTTGATGTTGGGCACTTTCGTATCTTTGGGTGCCTTACATATTCCTATGCCCCTAAGGAGAACAAGACCAAACTAGAGCCCATTGCAGATAAGGGCATCTTTGTGGGTTATAGCGAGACCTCGAAAGCTTATTAGATTTATATTCCTGCGCAGAGGAAAGTGGTTGTCAGGCGGGATGTGAAGTTCGACGAGGAGAGAGCTGTCAGGAGGTCACAGGAATTAGAGTATCCAGAGTCACCAGACCCTTGGGAGCAGCTGAGTTAGTTACAGGGATCTAGTAGTCGGGGATCAGGAGGTACATCGATTATAGTGTTAGGTCCATCAGTGAGCAGTGGCTCTCAGAGTCAGGTGGGTGGTTCTTCGGGCAACATGCAAGGCAGTGCGCAGAGTAGTTCACAGGGTAGTTCACTAATGGAAAATTCGCACAGTACTTCAACATCTACAGGCATAGACTCAGGCATGAGGTCAGTTGGCAGGCCTTCAAGAGTTCAAGCTTCTGATGATGATGAGGATTCTTTCACTTTGGTGGGAGAAGTATGCTCAGGGAAGAGGAAACCCAATTGGCTTCAAGATGCCTTGCGCGAGGCCACATCAGTTGCTGGGCCAAAGAGACAGGTTAGAGAGAGTAAACCACCTGAGCGGTCCTGTAGTTACATGGCATTGGTAACAAGCATTGTTGACTTGGATTCTTCTAGTTATGAGGAGGTAGCCAACCAGCAGTTCTGGAGAGAGGCCATGATGAAGGAGTATTCTTCTATTATGAAGAACGATGTTTGGGAGGTAGTGCCGAGGCTTGAAGGTAAATCAGTTGTTACTTCCAGATGGCTTTACAAGATAAAGCATGTTGCAGATGGCAGCATCGAGAAGTTCAAGGCTCGATTTGTGGCGAGAGGGTTCTCACAGATAGGAGTTGACTATGAGGAGACCTTCGTTCCCGTAGCTCGGTATACATCTATTCGCTCCATTATATCGATTGCAGCAGAGATGGATTGGAAGATCCACTAGATGGATGTGAAGACCACATTTCTCAATGGCTTCATTCAAGAGGAGGTTTATATTGAGCAATCGCAGGGCTTTGAGGTGCATGGGAAGGAGTTCCCTGTATGCAAATTGAAAAAGACACTCTATGGCCTGAAGCAAGCTCCTAGAGCTTGGTACTCGAGGATTGAGAAATACTTGCAGCAGTTGGGTTTCACTAAGAGTGAGGCTGACCCGAACCTATACTTCATTGTGGTGGGTGAGGAGCCTCTCATTTTGGTGTTGTATGTTGATGACTTGATCATCACTAGTGCAGAGAGAGTTGTTGAGGGCTGCAAGAGAGATCTTGCTTCAGAGTTTGAGATGAAGGATATCGGCTTGATGCATTATTTTCTGGGATTGGAGGCGTGGCAGGAGGAGGGACATTTCTTCCTGGGACAAGGGAAGTACATTGTGGATATTCTTAGTAGATTTCACATGGAGGATTGCAAACCAATGTCTACACCTATGATCACTAACTGGAAGAAGCTTCACGCTTCTGATTTCGAGTTGGTGGATCCTACTCTATATAGGCAATTGATTGGTAAATTGATGTATTTGCTCAACACTCGACTAGATATATGTTTTGTAGTTAACACTACGAGTCAGTTCATGTGTGAGCCCAGGAGAGTGCACTGGGTGGTTGCAAAACACATTGTTCGTTACTTGTAGGGGACTGTGGATTTTGGTTTGGATTATAGACAAGTTGATGGAGTGAGACTAGCAGGGTACACAGATTCAGGTTGGGCAGGTTGTGCTTTAGATAGGAAGAGTACTTCCTGGTGCTATTTTGGGTTGGGTTCGACAGTTGTGTCGTGGATCAGCCAGAAACAACAGTCAATTGCATCGAGCTCAGCTGAGGCAGAGTATATCGCTGCTAGTTTGGCTAGTTGTGAGGCCATATGGCTTCACAAGATGTTGTTTGGTCTATTTGGTCAGGCATTGAGACCTTCATTAATTTATTGTGATAATCAGAGTTGCATGAAACTCACGGAGAATCCAGTTTTCATGACAGGTCAAAGCATATTGAGATCAAGTATTACTTCATTTGAGACTATGTCCAAAAGGGAGCTGTAAAGCTTGAGTACATTTCCATAAATGAGCAGGTAGACATTTTCACCAAAGCCTTACCACGAGGCAAGCATGTCTACTTTAGAGACAAGATGGGAGTGGTGATGAACACTTTTCTCGGTAAGAGGGAGTGTTAAAAGTTGGGTACCAGAGGACAAATGGTTCCTTAAGGCTTTGATCTTTGACCTAGGGAAAAGTGTCCAATTTTTTTTCTACTTTTCTCCTAAAGTGACTTTATAAGTGGTAAAGTCAATTTAATTTAAAAGTGACTTTATAAGTGGTGAGCACCAGTATTGCAGCAATAATGCTGCAACTCATGGGCTGCCTACTTTACTCTTATCAACCCGGTAGTTTGTAACAAACTTGGAAGCGTCGGTGCTGTATGCACAAGTACTAGTTTTTACTCTAGGTTGTCACTTGGTCAGCCGGCGCAAGATCACTAGGAGCTCAAGCCAACTTCTATGGATTCCAGAAGAAGCTGTATATGTGATGAAAGGGGAGAAAGATTACTCTATAGATGCTACTCTAATTGCGAAAAGGAGAAAGATTGACATGTAAAGAAAACCTAGTAAACCCTAATTCACCAACTAATTCTACTTTTGCAGAAAGCACTATGAAAACCATGAAAGGAATGCCATTACCTATTCAAGGAAGTAAACAACATCTAACTAAGCTATTTCTGGAAGTAAATAAGCAAAAACATCTTTTTGGATTTTTATGTGAATTTGACATGCATATAATTTATTGTGTGTGAATGTGGCGGCGAATAGGTGGCGTTGGAGAGTGGTATTGGGACTTGAGAGGATGTAGGATGTGTGGATGGGTCCTAGGAGGTCTCAGGTTGCCTTTTGGAGGCTTTTGCCACACTCGGCCTTCAAAAGAAAGTCTACAGGAAAATCTACAGGAGGACACAGGGAATCTATAGGAGGAAAACAAGGCCACTATAGGAGGCCTACAGGAGGAGGCCGAGAGCAGTTTTCACTATTTTGAGGGTGTGAGAGTGGGTGGAAAAGGTGGATGAAGGTAGGAATGAGGTGTTAGGGCGCGTAGGGTCTACCAAGAATCACCAAGAGAGAGGAAGATGATTGGGTTTGCTTAAGGAGAGAGGAAGAAGTTTTATGGAAAATGCAGGAAACTAAGGCAGAATTGAGGTGAGGTTTGGGCGACCTGTAGGGCATGAATCAGATGGAGGATGTGATGGCTGATAAGCTGACTTATTGCAAGAAGAGATCTGCTGCAAAGGAACTGACAGTCAACCAATAAGATCAAGCAAGCAATGAAATGAGTGCATCTAGAAAAACAGAGTTTTGCATCAAACTAGTCTAAGCTATGATCTATACAGGAAATGTTGACAAACGCTGCAAGAAAGGAAAGCATGAGAGAAAACTATTGCAAATAAAGAACTGAGCATGATGAAGAAGATCTGAAGCAAGGCAAAACTGGACTATTAACCTACTAAAAAGTTGCAAACACTAGAAGTCCTATGAAGGAGGAAAATCTGTGTTTTTGGGGCAGCAAGAGGGTCTTTGCCTCAAATCATGGTCCCAAAGAGAGGAAGAGAGGCCAAGGCACTGTTGCTAGCCTTTTGAATCTTCTCTTTATCCCTGCTTAACCTGCTATAGAAAGCACAAATGGAAGCAAACTACTGAATCATCAAAAGCAACCTATTCTTAATCATAAAAGAAATACATCTAACAACAACCTATTCTACAATCTGGAATAAAACATACAAATACAAGTAAAGAGGAGTTTGGCTACTTGGATTGGGTCCTAACCCAAGAGCTTCAGCCCTCTGAGGTAACTCAGTGCTAGCTCAAAAAGGATTCCATCTTTATTATCAAAACAATAACAAGATTACTTGAAACTGTCTCAAAATAGTCCCATGACCAGAACTAGAAGGCACATGCCCTCCACATGAGGATGTACATGGAGGCGGTGACAACAAAGGAACAAGACTTGGAACTCGAACACTGCTACTGGATGGTGGGGGTGGCATGGTTGTTGCTTCATCTTCCTCTCTCACAAGTTCTGCTTCCAGTGCTTCAAGATGTATAGTGCCATCCTCCAAATTATCATCCTCTGGGTGGTTGTTCGAAATTTTATATGTTGGATCTTCATAAGCTTGATCACAGTAATGACTTGACAACCTCAAGTTGTAGTGCACATAAACCAGGCTTTTTGCCTGGTTTTCATTGAGTTTGTTTCTTCTCACATTATGTATGAAGCTGTAGGTGCTCCAACACCTCTCTGCAGAAGAAGTATTTACAACCTGTGAGAGAACTTTTATTGCCAATTTTGGCAAAAGTCCCTGGCCGCCATATGCTTCCCACCATGTGAGAGCATCAAATCTGTCTCTATCTTCCATTGCATGGAAAGAACCAAACAAATCACTGCAACTGAAGTATCTGCCTAATTCAAGACACAGATTAGCACATTCCTCCTTGTCAGGTATCAACTTGTCTAATGCTTCAAATATCCTGTAGATACCTCTTGATCTATATGGGGTTTGACCCTCACCCCACCCCGAGGTGCAGGTTGGGCCAACCAAGATGGAGAGTAGCATTTTGGCGTAAGGATATACGCCAAGGCATGTAGTGGAACATTAAGTTTATTCCACCGTGTACACACGCAATTGTGAATCAATGTATACAAGTTGGGATCATCTTTCTGAACAATATCTTTTATTTGCCCCAACATGGTATCCATCTTTTCATACACCTCCCCAATCACCAGTTTATCTGTATCTGCAAAACGAATCATGTGATAAATGGGCTTGGTGAATTCCAATACTTGCCTCACACGTGCCCAAAACTGACCATCAAGAGCGGTCTCCTCCACCTATTCAAAACCTTGCTTGTCAACTGCATTTGTAGCTCTTTCCTTTAATACCTGCCGGTGTGGACTTGATACCATGCTAGCCAATGACTCTCTTACCTTCAAAAGGTGCTTGAAGGTGAGGTAATAGCTAGCAAATCTAGTCTTCGCAATCTTCAACAACTCCAATCTTGAGTGACTGCGGAAAAGCCCATGGGTATTGCTATGATTTGTAATAAATTTTATCATTTGTTTGCCTCTCTTGTACAAATCACCAATCCATTTTTATTGTTGGTTTTTGTTCTTACTAATATCATGCATCAAAAGGTTCATTGTGTGAACCAAACACCCAAACCAAAATATGTTGGGGTATGTATCCTCAATAATTGCTCCTGCTGCCTTACAATTAGCATCATTATCAGTGATGACTTGGATGACATTATATGGCCCAATACGTTCAATTGTTTCAAGTAATGGTTCTGCAATGTTGATGCTGGTCTTGAACTTGTATGAGTAATCATACGCTGAAAGAAAGATGGCACCACTAACAGACACAACAAGAACACTTATCAATGGCTTGCCTTTTACATTTGTCCATCCATCAAATACAATGGACACCCCATGCTCAGTCCAAGAATGTCATTCTACTCAAATAATTTGATATTTTTTCTTTTTCATAATCAAGTCTAATGGTTTTAGCCTTGTCATACCTAGGGCTCTTGTATCCTTTAGGGGCATCATTTATGGCATAAACCATTTCATGCCAATAAGGTGAGTGAAGAATATTGAATGGTATCCCACATGCATAGAGAAACCGGTAAACTTTTGAATCCACATCATTCCTACACCCTTCATCAAGGAAATATGATATGGTTCTACGCCTTAAAGAGATGTTTGGTGACCCTATGCCTCCATATCCACTGCCATGGGAGGATGTTGAAAGAGTTCTTTGTGTATGTGATTGTGAGCTTGGTTCAAAGAAACCCTTTGATTTTTTAGATTTGTATTGGGCTTCCTCCTCTTCCCTTGTGTACTTGCACAAGTTTTAGTTCCTATTTGTTTATCTCCATCCCATGGCCTTTTCCCGTAGAGGTGCTTTCTGGCACGAGTGTATGAACTCGTGTAATTATTGTTGCAACGGGGCAATGAAATTTAGTGGTTCCACCTCCTTTCCCTGCTTTAGGGCTAGTAACGTATTTCCACAATGGGGTTTGGTTTTGTTTAGTTTTTTGAGCTGAATCATCTTCACTCTCCTCCGACTCCTCCTCACCAAGGTACTCCTCTCCGGGGTTTTCATCAAATCCACTATAATCCACTTCTTCATGTTCAACCTTTCTTTTTCTACTCTCCAACACCATAATAACCAAAAAAGGAACCAAGAAGAAGAAAATGCCAAGCAATATAACCATGATGTTTGAAATTTGAAGTTTTGAATCTGCAAAAAATGGAATGAGAAATAGAGAAATTTATTTATTTAGCAATGAACATAATTTTCTTTTGTTAGATTAGAGTGTAGATCCTACCTCTTTGGCCTCCAATCCCAAGCTCCAATCTCCCCTTGCAAGCTCTTCAAACTCCTCCAAGCTCCTCTCTCACCAAGCTCCTCTTCTTCCTTCAAACTCTCCAAACTCTCTTTCTCTCTCTTCAAATTCTCTTGCTCTCTCTCAATGGGATGAAGTGAATAATGGGAGGGGAGAGGGTCTATTTATTTCCCCCCTCCCCTTCCCTCTCTGCCTTTTTCCCTCCCTTTCCCTCTCTCCTAAACCGCCGTTGCCTCTCTCTCTGTTGCGCGGACGTCGCTTTCCACCAGTCGGGAGCGACTTTTCCAACCGGGGAGCAGTCGGGGGCGATCGCTCCCTGGCCGCTCCCTGGTTGGAAAAGTTGCTCCCGGAGTGGCGAGAGGACGCTCTCGACCTCGATCTTGAGAAAACAAGGGAGTGGTTTTTTTTTGGTTCGGGAGCACGGATTGGGAGTGGGATCAAGGAGGGGTGGGACGTTGGCGCTCTCGACCCGCTCCCGACTGGAGCATGGATTGGGAGCGGGATCAAGGGGAGGGGGGATGCTCCCCCGCAACCCTGATACAACTGTTTTGCCAACTTTCTTGACAAACAAAGTTGCATCATCAAGATCATAATGTTTGAAGTTGATTTGCCAAGGCAAAGAGTGTTTTGATGGTAGCCCATTTTGCTGTGGGGGCAAAAGTCTCCTCATAGTCAACCCTTTCCTTCTGTGCAAAACCTTTTGCCACAAGCCTGACTTTGTGTTTTTCAAGTGAGCCATCAACTTTATACTTGTTCTTGTAGACCCATTTCCAGCCTATTGGTTTGGTTCCCAATGGAGGATCAACTAGCTTCTAGGTGCCATTCTTTATCGAGGCATCATATTCTTTTTGCATTGCTTCTTTCCATTCATCATGAGAAGAGGCTTCTTTAGAGGAAGTTGGTTCAAAATTTGTAGACAAATTCAGTTCACAATCGTAAGAAACATCCATATCAACAGGTGAATCAAAATCGTCTACATCACCTCCATTTTGGCTAGTTGTACTTGTTCATGTCTTTCCAACCTCATCAGGATGAACACTTTCAAGTGTCTTTGTCAGCCATTTTGGAGGACCTTTTTGAGATGGCCCAAGCTGCTCAGTTGACTGGGTTGGGGCTGAATCAAGATTTAGTTTCCCAATTTTGTTAATCACAGCACTCAAAGTGTCATCTGGATCAGTGGTTGGAGCTTCATGTGGGGGAGAAAGTGCTTCAGAAGAAGATTCCACAAATTGATCCAGTATAGGAACCCCCCTTCAAGATGTGGATTATATGAAAGTCAAGGCGACACAGTCATGATAACCGAGATTCAGGGTTATATAACTGTGTGAGGAGAAGGGAGGAGCAGTGTGATATTGCATTGATGCAACAATCATGCCATGTTAGGCCAACACAGTGAACGCAACGTCGGGGGAGGGTGTATAGGGGGGAGGTGTTAACTGTGTGCGGTCAATGTATGACTGGACAAGCGAAGGAGTATGGAGGAGGCAGCTAGGAAGGCCACGAAGGGTGGTATAATATATAACAATTGTTTGAGAGATGTGGGGGTATGCGGAGGGAGGGGTATGCGATATATTATTTTATATGAAAGTCACGCCAACACAATCACGATAACCGGGATTCAGGGTTATATAACTATGTGAGGAGGAGGGAGGAGCGGTGTGATACCGCACTGATACCACAGTAATGCCATGTCAGGGCAACACAATCAACACAACGTCGGGTTCACCACAGCATACCACGGGAGATATATCACTGCATACCACAAGCTCGACTGAGGGTAACACCGACCTTTAACTTTGGGCACGGGGTGAAAAAACTCAGGGTTTTAAAAAAAAAATTAACACAGTCACAGTTATGCTTTTGCCATTTGATCAATCTTCACCAGCATCCGATTTTTTTTTACATATAACACCAACATCTACCATTCATAGACATACTAGTCAAGGCTTTCCATGCTTTTGCTGCGTGGTCGACTAAAATGGTGTGGCGTGCAGACCAGCCACAACACCTCTGACTTCCAAACACAACAAGATGGAGGAGAGGAGCACCTTAGTTTGACTGTTCTCACCACACCACAACACCTCTAGGCACCACACCACTCTAGTCTTTTGCAGGAGCAAAGGTGCCACAAATTGTATTGAAAGCAATGACACAAACAATAAGCAAGACTATAGCTGCCGTAGATATTATAAAACATAAGGTTCTCGGATTGTATCAGAATACAACGCTCAACTCGACAAGCATAACTGATGCTTGGGAACCTATTGAAGAAGGACTATTGCCTCTTGAAACTACTTGACATGTCTCTATGATAGCAATCACTCATTCAACAATGCCACTGAGGAGATATGGTGATTCAAAAAACTGGAGGGATGCCAGAAGTGTTAGTTCTGCAAAATATGCAGAACAAAGGCAGATAGGTAGTTACAAGGGCAGGAAGAAAGCCGAAAATAGAGGTTAGGACCTGTGCTTTGATATCATGTCAGGCCAAGACCCTAGATTTCTCAACATGGTATTAGACCTAAGGTGAAAAATTCAAGGAAAGGGCATCTCATCAAGGGACACTCAAGCATTCAAGGAAAAAAATATCATGGAAGGCATCAAAGCGAATCTAGAAGATCATCCTGAAGTCAAGATCTACAAAGAAGTGTCAAAACCCTAGATCAAAGAAGTCTTCGCCAAAAGAAGTTCTGGGATTCTCGCTCAAGACATCATCAAAGAAAAAGACCCTATTTCCACTCAAGAAAAGAAGAACTTGGCTCATCCAAGGGTAGATAGATCAAAGGTGTTGTCATCATCAGGGATATCAAAGCAACCTTCCTCTCTCTAGCAAAGGGTTTCATCTCAAAAGGAAATCCTTATCCTTGAAGAAGATCATCCAAGAAGCATCAAGTCGTCATCAAGAAGTCTTCAATCATCATCAACATGTTAGAAAATCAGAAAGGTAGAAATATTTTCTTATATAGATATTCTTTTATCTTATATTTTTCCTTTCATCTTTAGTTCATCAAGCAATTACCAAAACAATAATACAAGGACAACAGATGTAGGCGGACATCTAGGGCAAAACCTAGTGAACAATTCTTCCTTCAATAGTTTCTCAAGATAATCTAAGACTCTTTGACCTAGACGAAGACTTCCTACACACTAAGTCAGCCCTCAATCCTTCTTGCAAATGATAACCCTTCAAAGGAAACTTCGACCTAGCAACATCAACATGCAATAGCAACTTCATCCCAGTAGCAGCAGTAGTGACAACTTCGACTAGACTAGAAAAACTTCGATCTCCCTTGATACACCTCAGAAGTGAGAGAGAGTTGGCCCAAAATTTCGATCTTGTTGTCTTCTATCTTCCTCCAAAAACTCACATTCCTTTCCAGCTCTTTTTCTAGCCCTTTTCCAATTTCTCATTTCCTAGCTTCTAGCTTCAGATATCGAACTGTGTGTGAGAGAGTGAATTGCTCCAAATGAATTCGAATTGTCTTGTATATATAACCTTCCAGTGAGGTCGAATTTACCTTCTTGAGGCCGACATGGTGTGGAGGAGACTAAATTCATTTTTGACTCAAAAATAATTCTTTTTACATGATGCGAAAGCCCAAGAAGGGTCTCTTTTAATAGACATTGACTCTGATGACTCAGAATAAATCCTAGAAGTCCTCAATGGGGACTTTGAACTAAAACATTATGACCCAAGCATGAAACCCATGCTTTAATAAGTCATAATAATAGTAATAAAAATATTTTCTTCATTCTTTTGATAAGTACATTTCATTGTGACTCAAATATATTTATGAAGACTGAACCTAGTTACATATTTCAACACTCCCTCTTAACTAGGGAGGTATTCACAAATACATGGAAGATCTCAAAACACATGAACCAAGAAGAATTTAGGCACCACAATGCCATGGACTAGATTCCTGTCCAGGACAATCTATCCAAGGCCCTCTAATAATTTAGGCACCACAATGCCATGTACTAGATTCCTGACCAGGGAAATCTATCTAGGTGGGACTAAGATGGACTAAATCTTTTAGCCTCTCTAGGTACCATTAGACTTACATACTAACCATCAACCCAGGGATCTAGGTGTGTATTTGAGGTCAAAGCTCCATGACTAACGCCACTCTCCCTACTTCGGGAACTAGACATCAACACAAAGTGCCAGTTAGATGTCCTCCCAGGCAATGTGTCTCACACACAAAGCCTCAACTTTCTTGATTATAATAATCGGTAACAAATTCTCCCTGATCAAACAGATCGGTTACAAATCTCTCCCAATCAAACTGATTGATAACTCTAAGCACGTAAACACATGCTATCAAACCTTTGAGAGATTTACTTGTACAAACACAACCCCAATTAGTAACAAACTTCCAAATGTACATAAATAAACACAAATCTCCAGGGTCTTTTAGACATCTTGATGTTGCTTCTCAACTTTTCACAGTAGGAATTCCAAAGGAATCTTGACACAAGATTCCTTAATCATACATTTTCCATTCCTACTTCACATGCAACAACATATTCTACACATAGACCTGACTTTTCTCATTTCAGCAGCCCCTCAAATACATTCTCCAATTGTCTTCTTTCAAGGTGTTCAACATGACTATTATATGCACTTCCTCTCAACTTAGGGAGATATCTTTCATCCAATCTCCCTCTTAACTTAGGGAGATTCTTTTCATCCAAGCTCCCTCTTAACTTAGGGGGCTTAACTTCTTTTCTACGACATTGGAGAATCTTTTTTGGCTTCCATCCCTCTTCATCATGCTTATTATATCAACTTTACTTTACGAGCATCTCCACCATCTTGAAGATTATGTACCTGCAAAACTTAGATAGCAAGTACAACCAAATTAATAGAAGCATGAAGTTAACCATATCAGAATCATATAATGGAAGCATTCACTTTTAGACATCAAATACCCAAACTTAGTTACAAACACAAGACACATTTCAACTTCTTGCTAGGGTGTTTTGTCATAAACACTAGACTATATTATTAGGACTTTAAGCATCTCGAATATTACATCTAGGGTTTCAATGTTTCTTCCAGAAGTATGACATACCCTACTACAAACTATTGTAAACTCTAGAAGCAATTCAAACAAATATAGATCTACAATGCATCTAACAACTTTAGAATTCATGTTAGACTTCCTACTAGGATTCGGTGCGAAATCCTAGATTTCATACATGAGCTTTTAATAATGAAAACCAATCACAACTCAATTCAAAGTAACAACATGACTAGCTTCCACTAGGGTTTGTAGTAAACCCTAGATTGTATTAATTCTCAACATCCACAATGCAATTTCAGATTTTATCAACTTTCCATAAATCCCAAATTATCACATTGTCATCATATATCATAGATTTGAACTTCTACTGAGGTTTAGTTACAAAACCCTAGAATTAACAAATACTATCATCCTAGAGAATCAAACTTCGACTAGGGCTTAGTTCCAAACCATAGGAATCACAACCGTCAACAATTAAGTCAACACATATATCTAGGACTTCATCATCATGCACAAGCATATCATATCATGTGTTAGTCAAACCCAAAGACACTACATCAATAAATGTTAGACATATAACAAACTTGATCGGACTAGGGTTTGATCAGATAAACACACACATGCCAAGGATTTCATTTCTAGGACATTATAAGAGTCTTGCTTATACACCCTACCAAACCCTAATAATCTAGGGTTTCAATGCAAACCCTAAATTTCCAATACTTCAAAGGTTCGAGATTTCAGACATTACCATTCAACCCTAACAAGTTAGGGTTTCCATAACCATACCAAAACCCCAAACATGACATCATGAAAGCATAATACATTTTCTTTTGACTTCAACAATAACCATAGGTAGGCTAGGGTTTCACACATTATCATCGACATACCCTTAAGTTAGGGTTTTTTCACAACAAACCTTTTTAGGGTTCTACAAGAGTAATCAAAGATATGAGGAGGGTAGATTTATCTAGTGATGAATCACCCAATCAAGAATCTTTATGATTCAAGAAAGCTAGACACAATGATGTTAGAAATAGTTTATCAAGAATGAATATAAAGAGAGCAGAAACTTGTGATTCAAAACATATCTCTTGTTTTTTAACAAACCTGGTAAGTCCAATGCTTTGTCTTGTGAGGCCTTCTTCCTTGAGTCTTCAACAAGTTTTTCCTAAACAAGAAGAATATGAGTGGAAATGTGATTAGTATTTAATGCAAACAAAACTACATAAGTACGGAAAACTAAAAGTGAAAATGGTAATAAGATATTTATCTTTGGAGTTTGGTGAGGGCTCCTTCCAAGCTTGAGGGATACCTATAACCTTAAAAACAAATATAAATGTTTTTCCAAAATATGTTAAACCTACAAATACTAAAAATAAAAATGAAATAACTAAAGCTTAGGTCAAAGGACTTAGTAATGCAAGTCCCTTATATCTAGTTCTTCGGGCTTATTCTTTTTTGGAGATCCTTCTTCAGCAATATTGGCTTGGTTTCTGCGTCTTTTCTTGTTCTTCAGATTGTCAGGACAATCACTTCTATAGTGGCCCATTTTGTAGCATTAGTAGCATTCTATCTTGGACATATCGACCTTCCTTCTTGGCCCTCTTGACTTCTTGGAGTTTCCTTTCTTGTGAGAAGCGGAGTATGCATTTGAAACCTTTTCTTTCATTGTTGGTGACCAATGAGATTCTCATTTCTTCTTGGGTGCAAGCATTCCATAATTGCTCGAAGGTAGGAGCTTCTTTCCAACTATTGAGACCTGAAGCAAAAGAACTCCAAGTAGGTGGCAATCCCAATAATGCAGTGATTACTAATTCCTTTTTTGGTACAATTTCATCTATGGCTTGGAGTTCATCTCTAATTTTAGATATCCTTACCAAGAAGGAAGCCACATTATCATTCTTTGTCATTTTTGTAGTCCCTAACTCATTCTTCAAACTTGCTACTTGACTGATGTTCTTGATAGTGAACAATTTTGATAAAGCTTCATACATTTCTTGAGCATGGTCTATATTGGAAATGTATGGGACAAGATTGTCCTTTATGCTTTCTACCATCAATATCATAGCCAATATTTCTGATTCTCTATACTTCACTTTGTCTGCATCAATGGATTCTTCGGTAGGTTTCTTCACCTTTCTTTTAACCAAATCCAAGACCTTGTTCTTTTCAAGAATGAGGTCAATTCTCTTCGTCCATGCCTTGTAATTTGATGCTCCTTCCAATTTGTTCTCACTCTTTATTGTGTTAGACATTGTCCTTGAAGATAGTGAACTTCTTCCCTTATAAGAGTTCCTTATATGATCCCTTGACCAATTTTTTATACTGCTTCAAGTAGATTCTCAAAACTGCTTTTTTCCTTCTTCACCTTGGCTCTAATACTATGATAGAAAATCAGAAAGGCAGAAATATTTTCTTATATAGATAATTACTTATGATTCTTTTATCTTTATATTTTTCCTTTTATCCTTAGTTCATCAAGCAATTACCAAAACAATAATACAAGGACAACAGATGTAGGCAGACAACCAGGGAAAAACCCCTATCTAAGGGAAAACCCAGTCAACAATTCTTCCTACAATAGTTTCTCGAGATAATCCAAGACTCTTTGACCTAGACAAAGACTTCCTCCACACCAAGTCAAACCTCGATCCTTCTTGTAGATGATAACCCTTCAAAAGAAACTTCGACCTAGCAGCATCAACATGCAGTAGCAACTTCGACCCAGTAGTAGTAGTGTCGACTAGACTGAAAAACTTCGATCTCCCTTGATACACCTCAGAAGTGAGAGAGTGTTGGCCCAAAATTTCGATCTTGGTGTCTTCTATTATGCTTCAAAAACTCACACTCCTTTCCAACTCTTTTTCAGTTTCGTACTTCCCATCTTCTAGCTTCAAATATCAAACTATGTGTGAGAGAGTGAATTGCTCCAAATGAATTTGAACTGCCTTGTATATATAGCCTTCCAGTGAGGTTGAATTTCCTTTCTTGAGGTTGACTTGATCTTCTTGAGGCCGACATGGTGTGGAGGAGACTAAATTCATTTTTGACTCAAAAATAATTCTTTTTACATGATTCGAATGCCCAAGAAGGGTCCTTTTTAATGGACAATGACTCTAATGACTCATAATAAATCCTAGAAGTCCTCAATGGGGACTTTGACCTAAAACATGGTGACCCAAGCATGAAACCCATGTTTTAATAACTCATAATAATAATAATAAAATATTTTCTTCATTCTTTTGATAAGTACATTTCATTGTGACTCAAATATATTTATAAAGACCGAACCTAGTTACATATTTCAACACAAGAAAGGGATCAAGTTGAAGAGTTCATCTTCATTTGACAAGTATCTTTACTTCTACAAATTAAATTTAGTAAAATGACTTCATTTTTGCAAGGAGATCAACAAGTTGGTTGGCTCATTGAACTTCCTTGCATGGAAAAGGAGGATAGATTTAGTCCTCAAGGAAAATGAAGTTATTGATCGTGTAAATGGCAAAGTCTCCAAACCATTTGAAGGGAAAGCACTATCATAATATATGAAAAAGGATCTAAGGGCTCAAGGGATCCTTATAGAATCTATTAAAGATTCCCTCATCCCATATGTAGCAGAGTTGGAGACATCAAAAGGGGTATATGATAGGCTAGTAGAATTATTCTCTAAAAGCACGACAAGAAAAACCATATCACTGAGATCCAATCTATGCAAATTGAAAGAATCGAAGGATGAAGGGATATCTACATGTCTCACAAAAGCATCTCTAATAAGGAATCAACTTCAAGATCTAGGAGAGTTCATATCCAATAAAGAAATGATTACCATTGTTCTAAATGCTCTAACTAATGAACAAGGAAACCTTGTATCAAAGGCCTATGAAATGGAGAAAGCTATCCCATTCAGTAATTTGTGGTCACTGTGCAAGAGTGAAGAAAACAAGTTAAAGGCAAAAAGTGATACAAATGAGCAGGGTCAAACATTTGCTATCGTGTTAAGAAGCAAAGGGATATTTGGCAAGTTTGGTCCTCAGAAAAAGAAGAAGATCAATATGTCTTATATCCAATGCTATGGATGTCAAGGACATGGGCACTTCAAGGGAGACTGTCCTAAGCTCAAGAAGGGAAGCAACAAACAAGGAAGGGAAGAAGCCCATATCACTCAAGAGGAAGAAGTTGAAAATAAAAATTCAAGGAGGAAGTGAAAGATCTCCACTATTATTGAGATAAGTTTTCCTCACCTAGTTCTTCTCAAGTTTTTGTTTTTTTTTCCTAGTATGGAATGTAACTATCATGATAGGAATCATTAAAAGCATGATAGGATGCATCATGGCATCATAGAAGCATTGAAAGCAAGAGCTCGTGACATCATGAAAGATCGCTGAAGTCTATGGCAGTCACCCATGGAAAGATATAGCTCTTGGAAACCTCACTAGAAACATAAGTGGTACTTATGGGAAAAGGAAGAAAATGTCATCTAGTACAAAGCTCATCATACATCAGCCAAAAGGAAACATTTGTTGAATGAGGATACTCAAGATCCTCTATTGGAATCTTCGTCGGAATGTTCACCAATCAAATGGAAGCAAGGGTTTCATCAAGAATTCCAATTTGTGGAATTCATGGGATGATGACAAAAGAGGTGAAGCAGATCAAGGGATTGAAATTATTTCAATCAAGGAAGTTGTCAGAGGAAGTCTGGATGACCTAAAGGAAAAAGGAGGTATGTATGCTTGTATTCAATATTGTAAAGTCATGTCATATGGTTGCAGGCAACAGGGATAAATGCTCTATCTCGAGAGCATGATCAAAAGCAAGGATCTCCTCCTTTGAAATGATGTAGGAAGGCATGGGTCACACATTGTCTACATGAAATCAACATAATATGTCCCCATATGGAATATGAGGTAGTTGACAAAATTGGAGGAACTGTGACTGGAAGTTTCGAGAAGGAAATGTGTGAAGAAAGAAATGAAGAGATCATGAAATATGCAACTATGAAAAAGGCAACCAACATCCGAGGACTAAGAGATTTGACTAGGATATCTCCATGGAAGATATGAAGACTTTAATGAAGTCTGAAAAAGAAAGAGACCTTTGGCAATATATATCTTTTAGAGATGTGTCAATATATATGTAGGATGCTGATGTGAACTAGGAGATGACATGATGAAAGACCATCATAAAAGTAATTTTAATTTAATATTCATCCCTTATTTTTGAATGATATATGGATGGGCTAATGCAGGGCTGCCAAGGAAAGAGCGATGGATATCTTCCACCACTGATGTCCATGTAGTAGGATGAAATATCCTTAAGGAAACATGGCATGAAGAAGGCAACATGGCATGAAGGTTGGCCAAATATGAACTGATGGATGTTGATTTATGGTAGTATCGGATGTGCTCTAAGCCTCAAAATTTGCAGGGAGGCTTGGACACATGTATTCCACAATACCCAGAAATCGCTTTGGGAAATTCCACTCGGAGACCGTTTTATTAAAATAATTAATTATTTTAATGGGTGCCTAAGTCTAAACTTAAGAAATTAAAATAATTAAAGGGTATTAATCTAACTGTGGGTGAAACTTCTAGAAGAAGACGAGGATCAAGCCAAAATGATCTGATCCATTGATTAGAATCTAATCTGGGCCGTTGGTTCTCCACTGGAGGATTATAAGAGGAGGCTTGATGGGCATTTGGAAGGGACATCGAGTGGAGATCAGAAGATCGAATTTCTTAACCACAATAGTTGTCGGAAGAGGAATTCGAAGTGATCTTTTGCAGTGAGGGGCAGAGATAGTATCCAGAGGGAATTGTTTCTTGGGCCGGAGAGTACAAGGTAGAGAGGGCAGAACGACTTCCAGAGAAGTTGATGCTGGGCCACGCAGAGCTGAAGCAATGGCAGCACATAGCTTGAAGGGAGATCGAATTCTTGTTGAGGAAATCAAGTTTTAGAAGTCGGGAGCCGGGGTGTGAGACTGGGAGGCTGAGAGCTGAAGTCTCCAGCCAACAGAGGGTCAGAAGGAAGAGCAGCACAATCCCCAACAGAGGTGATGCAGAGACTGTGTGGGGTTGACCCAGTTTTGTGCAGAGGCTGACGCAAAGGGACATAGAGGTTGACATAAAGGGATGCAGAGGCTCACTTCCAGCGGACCAAAGCCGAATCTTTTAGTGACAGGGTGAGATCATTTCACTATTTTGTTTTGTCTAGTTTCTCTCTGTATCGGATAGCCAGTTGGGCATCCAACGAATTGTACTCAAAATTACTATTGCATTATAATAAAACCCTCAGTTGCTGCACTGGTATTCCCACATTGGGTTTTTCTGGGGACATTTGTCCAAAACTAATTGTGTAGATGTGTTGTGTATTTCTTTCTTGCTGAGTTTATTGTTTCCGCATTTTATTTAAATGGTGAAGGTTGCCGTGTATTAGTTTTGGTGTTTACTGTAGGAAACAATAAATAATTTGTTCAAGTAATTAAAAAATAGGAGAAACTTAATCAGTTGCTGCAGTAGAAATTTGGGCTTCCAAATTTTCACATGGTCTCAGAGCTACAGGTGAAACAAAAAGCAGAGCTGAAAAAGCCTAGTGCTGAAGAAATCAAAGTGTTGCATAGGCAACAAATTGAATCCCTAGAGGGCTTGCGCAGTCCAGGCCAGGAGGACAAGATTTTTGTGGTAAATCTCTCTCTGAGTGAGTCGACAGAGAGGTAGGATTTCCAGATCAAAATTTGTCAGCGCAACAGTAGCTCTAACAAAGAGGGGTTCCTGGTGTGACGCAGTTTTTTGCAGGCATTTGCTGGGCAAAAAGACGTCAAAAGAAAGAAGAGACACTTGAGGGAATTTCTTCCTCAGAAAATTCCTAGCTAGGGAATTCAAATTCTCATTTGCTGAGCAACAATAAGGGGCAACAAATCTGCTGACTCCAACTAGAAGTGCGTAGGCTAGCCCAGCAACAACGCAGAGGAGAGAGGAGGTCATCCGACTTTTTCGATTGGCAGAGATGGTAACTAATGGGTTGCCGGATCAGGATTGTTGGAGGGAGCATCCAACTATGTGATCTAGAAGGCAAGGATCTCATGTCGTCTGGATGAACACGATCTCAAGACTTATGTCGACAGTGTGGTGGCTATCGTGGATCCAGATCCACTCAAGAAGTACAAAGTCGAGATGGCGAAGGCCAAGAGGATGATCCTTGACGGAGTGAGGGATCATGTAGTGTGTCACATTGCGAGTAAGGATACTGCCCAAAAAATGTGGGAAGCTTTGGCCACATTATACAAAGGATCTTTCGAGCAACAGAAGATGTACTTAGAGCAGAAGATGAGATCCACACAGATGCATAAGCGGGAACACATTGATCCGTTCCTTACGAAGCTTTAGGAGATCCGAGATTTGTTGGCAGTTGTGGGGTCAACACCTCAGCCTACCGAGATGGTGAGGCTGGCCCTAAATTCAATCTCAGAAGAATGGCAAGTGTTTGTTTAGAGTATCCTGGGCAGAGAGAGATTGCCAGATTGGGAAGGGATGTGGGCCGCTCTTCAGCAGGAAGAGATGAGGAGAGACTTAGTCAAGTGCAAACTTGATAGTAGCAACAACAACAGTGTGACGAAGCCCAAGGAGGAGGATGCGAATGCAACCCTCGCATCTAAGGGGCAATAGGAGCAGCGGAAAAAGAAGAAAGATGTTTCGAATATCAAGTGGTTCCGGTGTGGTGAACTTGGTCACTAAGCTACACAATGTCCTCTCAAGAAGAAGGACAAGGACGAGAAGCATGATTCGAAGGCTGTATCTGCATAGATCGAGGAGGAGGAGTTTTCCATGATCGCCCAGAGGTGGGGTGATATAGAACTGTAGTTCGAAAGAACTGTAGATGGGCAAGATCCCTGAGGAGTCCACCTCTCTAATCTATACCTTGCTACGGGAGCCCAGATTAGAAGTAGCAGGATGAACCGGTGTCAGTTGATATAGAGGAGTGTCAGAGTGATAGTTGCAGTAGCTAGGAGCGCCAGAGACTGAGCAGCGCAGAGCTAGAGTTGACAGCAGTGCAGTTGGCACAGAGTAGAGTCAGCAGTAGTGCATAGGCTTCAGAGGATCAACGCAGAAACTTGCAGCAGTCATAACTCCGGCAATAGATGTATCATGGTGAACACCAGTTCAGTAATTCCGGAGTTGCAGTACAGATGCAGTGTTGGTAGTTGTAGTGTCAGTAACAGTACAGATACATTTGCGCAATAGTTGGTGGGTAGCAATGTCAGACATCAACATCACATAGGGAGATATTACAGAGAAGGGTGATGCTTCAGCAGGTTGCATTACTAGAGCACATTCCTCACTACGAGGGAGTGTTGATTTCTGGTAGCATCGGAATTGCTCTAAGCCTCAAAATTTGTAGGGAGGGTTGGACCATGTATTACACAATACCTAGACATCGTTTTGGAAAATTCCACCCAAAGACAGTTTTATTAAAATAATTAATTATTTTTAATGGGTGCCTAAGTCTAAACTTAGGAAATTAAAATAATTAAAGGGTATTAATCTAACTATGGGCGAAACTTCTAGAAGAAGACGAGGATTAAGCCAAAATGGTCTGAGCCATTGATTAGAATCTAATCTGGGCTGTTGGTTCTCAACTGGAGGATTATAAGAGGAGGCTTGATGGGCATTTGGAAGGGACATCGAGTGGAGATCAGAAGATTGAATTTTTCAAGCACAACAGTTGCCGGAAGAGGAATTCGAAGTGATCTTTTGCACTGAGGGGCAGAGATAGTATCTGGAGGGAAGCTTTTCCTTGTTTGGAGAGTACAAGGCAAAGAGGCAAAGTGACGTCCAGAGAGGTTGACACTGGGCCACGCAGAGCTGACGCAGTGGCAATGCAGAGCCTGAAGGGAGATCAAATTCCTGTTGAGGAAATCAAGTTTCAGAAGCCGGGAGACGGGGAGTGAGGCAAGGAGGCTGAGCGTTGAAGTTTTCAGCCAACATAGGGTCATAAGGAAGAGCAACACAGTCCCCAACAGAGGTGACACAGAGATTGCGTGGGGTTGACGCAGTTTTGCGTAGAGGCTGACGTAGAAGGGATGCAAAGGTTCACTTCTAGCAGATCAGAGACGGATCTTCCAGTGACAAGGTGAGATCATCTCACTATTTCGTTTTGTCCAGTTTCTCTCTGTATCGGATAGGCAGTAGGGCATCCAACGAGTTGTACTCAAAATTACTACTGCATAATAATAAATCCCTTAGTTGTTGCACCGGTTTTCCCACACTGGGTTTTTCCGGGGACATTTGTCCAAAAATCACTTTGTAGATGTGTTGTGTATTTCTTTCTTGCTGAGTTCTTGTTTCCGCATTTTATTTAAATGGTGAAGGATTTCGGTGGTCTGCAATTTAGGTAAGTTCCGTGGCAGAGAAAGAAGTGTGAAGATCTCTTAAGAAGTCCCTCTATCCAAGCGAAGGAGGAAAACAATAGGTTGATCTGTTCGGGACTGTTTTAGGGTCACTGCTGCAGAAAATTTCGGTGAGGTTTTGAAGTCAGCAAGTGATACAAAGATCAACTAAAGGGTAAAAAAGGATAGTCCTAGAGCTAAGAAAGTGAAGCAAAGGGAGTGCGAGGTCTGTGGCGTTAATTAGATCTGTTTTTAAGGTCTGTTTTGAGACACGTTCAAGACTTATGCTATAGTAATCACAATCCTCTTAGACAATCGAGATTGGAAGCAGTTCATATTAGAATAATACTATTTTAGTTTAATGCTCATTCTTTTAGCTGTTGCTAATTTCAGTCTTTTAGCAGTTTCTTAGATGAAACTGATTCTTTACATAGAAACTTGATGTTTCTATCTTTGTAAATATCTCTGTATTATTATTGAGTATTGTTGCTCAATCAATTCAATTAATTCATTTGGAAATCCATATGCGTGTTTCGCACTGTTTTATGGTATCAGAGCCAGAAAAAGAGATTTCTTGAGCAGTTATTCTCTCTGCATCCTAATCTCTTCTGTTCTTTCTGTCAATCCTTTCTAAGGTCGAGCCCTCTGTAAGCCAGATAGCCTTCACTGAGTCTTAGCTTCGGCTCTGCTCACTGTGATAAAAGCTTACAGTCGTCTATCTCGATACAGAAGTGGATTCTTTGTTTTGTGGAATTACGAGAGTCGAGGGCTCTGCGATTTTTTTGGCACATTCTTTATTGGGCATTTTGCTGGATGAACTTTTTTTTAAAACCCGTGGAGGAAAGCGATACTTGTGTCGTTTTTTTGTTTCTTCGTCTGCTTTTGATCAAATGCGACCCTCAGGACGATAGCAAGGGTGTTTCACGGACTTCATCCTCCTCCTCCTGGTGCTGTTTAATTTGGATTTTTTTTTTCCCACCAGCACCCCAACTGTTGCCCAGCAGCCAGTAATATTATCACCCATCATAGCAGTTCTAATTGCCTGAAAACAGATAAATCGAATATCAAAGAACCGAGTGTTCATGCTCCCTACGGACACCAACCGGTTCCGGATGCGCAGACCAGAATATCTTTCAACTTCAATGTCACTAGTCTACTGAGTTTTTTTGAAGGATTGCTGGGGTTTTGAAGGATAGCGTGACTGTGTTTGACCGTTTTCTCAGGCGACGCCAAGCTATTACGACAGCCCACGTAACAACATTCTGCCAAATTTTCAGATGTTACAAGTGGCTGAATTGTTCAAGTCTTCGATTGCATCATAATTGCGATACCGAATTTCTTCATTTGTGATTTTCGTGAGGGGTTTTGCTGCCGTCTCTTCGTTTCCAGGCTTAAATCATTAGTTTTATATACGTAGGCCACTGGTTGAGATACAACCCAAAACTTCTGTATATACACTCGAGGTGTGGTGAGTTATATTTGTGAGCACAGATCACCGTTGTCGTGGATCGAACCAGGGTCACCCACGTGACAACATTTTTGGGATATACGCACATTCCAACTGCGTATATTTGTGAGCACGGATATATTTTGTCTCTGTGGCAAAGGTCAACGGAGCCACCACCAAATCCATCGTGGATACCAAGGTTAGTTTGCCATTACACTGTGGCTTATTTTATATTACAGTTTCTTGGCTGAGTTATTACACCCGGATCAAGTTTCCAGCGGTAAGTAAGAGAGCCACTTTCAGAAATTTGGGTATTTAGGCCGAGCCTCGTTTCGAGATTTTTATGGTGCATAGTAGTATTTCTTTATAAGTGTTGTGGAATTTTTTTTGAAGAACGTACAGTTGGGCAGCTATCAAACAATGAGATATTAGTTTTGTGGCCATTATTCAGAAGTGGTAGCACAAACTCAGAAATTTTTTCAATGATTATTTAAAGTAAGACTGTGCTTCTCAAGTTCGATCCTGTGTGGTAGAAGCAGCATTTGGTATTTCTTTCTAAAAGAACAATTTCGGGTTTTTGTTTATATATACCAACATCTGCCAGATTCTGTCCAAATCAGTCGGATCTTCTTATTACTTTCTTGGGAAACAAACAGATGGCTTCACTAACCAATCTAATGCTGGAAGGTAGTCAACGCTTTAATGGCACAAAATATAACATCTGGAAACAAAGAATGTTGACCATTTTTGAATATAGGCGTCTTGACCAGCTCGTTCTCAATAAAGAGCTCCGTCCTGGTGCAGCTGACACCGATCAAGATAAGTTTGATGATCGAAATCGAGAGGCAGTTATGCTCCTCAAGCTCTCCATCACTGATGATCAGTTACCACAGATTCCTTCTGGCAAGACAGCTGCTGAGATCTGGCAACAGTTGAAGGAACTGCACGAGACATCCGACAAGAGCAGAGCTTTCTTTCTCAAAAGTCAGTTGTTCTCCATCATGATGGACGAACATATGTCTTTACAAGAACATCTCAACAAGATTAAAGACATTCGAGATCAACTCGAAGCCATTGGTCGCACCATGGAGGAAGAAGATATGGTAGTCATCACTCTGAAAAGTCTACCACAGTCTTATGAGCACTTCATAGAAACATTCAACATTACTGCCACTAATGTTGATTTGAAGTTTCCGGAGTTATGCACCAAACTCATGCAGCAGGATCGTTGGAAACAACAGTTTGGTAGTGGTGCAGCATCAGCCTCCTCAGAAAATGCTTTTGCTGCCAAATATCAGTCCTCTCAGTCCTTTCAGCAGAAAGGTTCTTCTCAGTGTTTTGATCCTGTCAGGGAGAAAAATGTGCAGTGTAATTGCTGTCACAAGTTCGGCCACATGAAGAAAGATTGCCAACAAAGAATAGCTTCTGAACAAAAGAAATAGGGAGGGCTTCATCAGACAGCGAATGTTGCAAAACATTCCGAGCAGACAGATTCTGCCTTTTACGCCTTTATGGCTAAAAGGTCTTCAGATCATATTCCATCATCTGCCTGGTACATTGACTCTGGTGCATCACGCCATTTCTCTCACAGGCGTGACTGGTTTATTGACTTCTCACCTTTCAGTGATTTCGTGGTATTTGGCAGAGGTGAAAAATACACAGTGGATGGCAGAGGCACAGTTCAAATCCAGTCTGGTGGGCGCACACTCATCTTCCTGAATGTGTACTATGTTCCTGGGATGGAAATTAATCTGCTGTCTGTCAGTCAGATTATGAGGAACTCTCCTCAGCTTGATGTAGTATTCAGTGTGCACAAATGCTCAATTATCGACAGGGAGACTAGTCTTACAGTTGCTGTTGGCCTAGAAGATCATGGTTTATACAAGCTTCTTGACACTGGTGATTTTCCAGAAGTGGCTCTAGCAGCTCGTGTTTCTCCCATCAGCACTCTATGGCATCAGCGGTATGGGCACCTAAACATGCAGTGTCTCTCTCAGCTTTCTCGGGACGAACTTGTGTCAGGGTTACCTGACATTCAGACTCAGCAGTTGGGCGTATGCGGCGCTTGTCAAGCTGGCAAACAACATCGGTCTTCATTCACGAATGGAGAATCTTGGCGTGCATCTAAGGTACTCCAGTTAATTCATGTTGATATTTGTGGTCCTATGAATACATCTTCTATCCTGTTGAAGTATTTTTGGCTTTTGAGAATGATTTCAGTAGGAAAATGGGGGTATTTTTCTCAATATAATCTGATGCATTTAGTATCTTTCAGAAGTTTAAAACCTTAGTTGAAAAGAGTCTGGCTGTAATATCATGACTCTTAGGACAGATAACGGGGGGGAATTTTGTTCTTCTGTTTTTCCAACTTCTGTGATACTCATGGCATAAAACGCCAGTTCACTACACCTTACACTCCTCAGCAGAACAGTGTTGTTGAACGCCGCAACCGCACGGTTGTTGAAATGGCTCGCTCCATGTCACAACACAAGAATGTTCCAAACAAATTTTGGGCTGAAGTAGTCTTTACTGTTGTTTATCTTCTTAACCGATCACCCACTCAGGCTGTTAAAGGGAAGACTCCCGAAGAGGTTTGGTCTGGCCGTAAGACGAAGATCAGTCACCTCAAAGTTTTTGGCTCAATTGCATATGTTTGGATTCCAGCTGCTAAGCGCTCTAAGTTGGATTCCAAAAGCCAGAAACTCATGATGACAGGGTACAGTGATCATCACAAGGCTTACAGACTAATAGATATAGCCACTGGTCGTCTTAGCTTCAATCGGGATGTGGTATTTGATGAAGATAGAGGATTCTTTCAGTCTTCTTCTTCCGAGCAGTGTTCTGAGGATCAACCTCACAGTGTTCTTCTTCCAGTAATTCCACCTGATGGGAGGGATGATGCAGCGTCAGTGTTTGATAATACACTGCCTGAGCTTCCTCCGGAAAATAACTCTTCTCTTGCTGCCCCTATTGTTTCTGAACCTTCTCCATCTCCTCCTGATATTGGTTCCTCTACTCCTTGGCCAAAATGGTGGGCTAAAACCATTGGTGATCTCAGGGATGATGAACTCCTTGAAGGACGAACTTCTAGACATAAGAGCAAACAGCAGTCTACAGTAAACTTTGCTCTTATGGCTAATCTACATAGTATCTTTGAGCCTCAAACTTACTCAGAAGCTAAGGGTATATCTGAGTGGGAACAGGCTATGGACGCTGAATTCCAAAGTCTTCAGAAAAATCACACATGGACCCTTTCTGATCTTCCTGAAGGGAAAAAGCCCATTAGCTGCAAATGGGTATATAAAGTGAAATACAAAGCTGATGGAACTCTAGACAAGTATAAAGCTCGTCTTGTG
>APFE030261600.1:0-17122 GCA_000404065.3 Pinus taeda
TTTGATTATATTATGACCCCTTAGAATCCTATATATAGAAAGGAGGTCTTGTCATTTGTATTATCCAAGAATTGTTCATTTTTGTAATGTAAAAGAGGTTGCTCCCTCGAAGAGACTTATTTCTAAGGTGTTTATCTCTCTTTTCTATCTTTTTGTGAGCTGGTTTCATAATAGTATACCCTAGTTGGCATCATACCCACAAGTTGGGCTTATTGGGATCTTCCCTCCTCGTTTGGCCAACGAGTTGAGGAGGCTTGGGGGTGTGTGATCCTTATCTTTGGTAAGTCGGGTATCTCAACCAAGCTCGGATTATGATGCAGGTGTTCCACCGCATGACTCTTAAGGGTCATTGTTGGGAATATCAGTACGCAATAGGATGGATGTGATCCTTACCTCTTATATAGCAAGTGGTATGTAGCCCATTGATTTCACAATGTGATGGTTGTGATCCTTGCTTCGTAAGTTGTATCTTGCCTATTGCTCGATATAGGGTGGAAGTTGGATGATCCCCTATGAGATGACTCAGGGTGGGAGTGTCCCATAGGACCTTCCTCATAGTCATAGACATGAGGTGAGAGTGTCCCATAGGACCTTCCTCATTGTCCTTGATTAGAGGGTGGTAGTTGTAGCTCCCCTATGATTCTTTTTATTTAGATTCGATAATGTTTCAACAAATAGAGTTGAGCAGAGATAGGATATGATTTGATGATAGGAGATTTGCGATCATTACATGATGCAGTTGGAATTTCTCCCTGGCTGAGAGGGAGTGTTTATTTGGCAACTCAGTGACAAATTCAAATCATTGGGCTATATTCTTCTTTCCAAGAGGACCAAATTTAACCTTTGAAGCAATGTATTTGGATAAGGGAAAGTGTATTTTTGAAGTGAAGCCCATAATGTCACATTTCATCAAGTTGACCTAGAGGCTAATTAGCCCTCCTCCAACGCCTAATTTGGACACTCATCATCACACACTTCTCTCTCTTCTTGGGTTCGATACATCTGAAATATTGTAGGGATCTTCTTCACATGTGCAAGCAAGAGAAAATAAAATTGTAGGAAGTTGAATTTTGTTTTCACTGACATTTTGACCTTTGTTGACTTTTGGAGATTAGGCATGGTTTGACCGATTTTGACTTGGGTACTTGGACTGTTTTGGAGGACTGAATTTTTGGACACACAAATTGAGAATTTATGGGAACTTTGATTGTGGTTGACTTTAGACCTGCAACTAGGGTTTCATATGCCTTTGACCTTGACATTGACAGAGATTGGAGGAGAATTTTGGGATTGTTTTTGTGGCACTTTGACCAGCTGATCAAGCCACACTTTTTTATTGTTGTCCAAGTTCATTTAAAGGATTGTTAACCGATTACTATATGTTGTTGTTACTATCGTTGACTTTGACTAGCGTTGAATTTGACTATTGCCTCATATTTTGTAGTTTGGTTGTTTGTATTGTTGGATAAGTCAACCTTGACTTTCATTCTTATTTATGGACTTGGGGTCATTGTACCCTTTGCTGTACATTTGAAGACAATCTAATAGAAGAAGAATTTCGAATGGTTTTCCCCCTTGTGGGGTTTTTCCTTGGTCTTTGACAAAATCAACGTCTCTTATTGATGTGTTGATTGTCTCATGTTGTCATTGCACTTACTGTTCTATCTTTATCTCCTATTGTTTATTGGAACAATTAATTATTGTTGAAAATATTACTAATTGAAGAAGTGAATTGGGCTAAAGTAATTGAAATAGAATAGAGTAGTGAAAAATTAAGACTTTGCTCTTGTATGACAGAAGGTGAAGGTTCGAATCAACATATACTAGTTCCTCAGACTTCTTGGAGCCCAATCAATTTTGCTTCATCGAATGGATGAAGCCATATGTACTCTAGTTCCTTTCTGCTGAAGAGGAACTAGCAACCCGTGACAAGATCATGATGGCCAATTTTTTGATATGTCGAATTTCCCCATCATAATAGTTCTACCAACTAATTGGACTTAATTTGGTCTTGTCCCACATAGAATCAATCTCAACACCCAAACTCTCTGATCCCATAAAATGAGCAAATTTTGAACGAATTTGAATCCCAATTTCAGGATCTACAAATAACTTTCTAAAAGCTTTCTTAAATCCTTGTGAGACTTTTGGGTCTTTGTTTGGTGCGGTTCTTTCTGGATCACTTAGCAACTCCACAGAATAATATTTTGGATTCACTGCATAGGCCAAAAGGTGCAATGTGGTGGTCATCTTGTCCCACCTTTTTGTCAATATATCTTTTACTTCTCTATAAAAGACTTCATTTGGGTCATCTTGTAACCACCCTTATCTTCTCTATCGTGGAGTCAATGCCCTCATACACCTATCCCAAATTAGGCATATTTGTGTCAAACATGTGGAGAAAATCCATAATTGGCTTAGTAAATGCCAAGAGGTACTCTACCCTATCCCACCATTCATCAACAACAACCAACCTTTTCACTTCTTGTGCTATTTCAGATTGGGATTACCTGTATTATTCCAAAGAGAATTGTATACCATTGATTGTAATGCTTCTTTCCTGCGATGTTCCTTTTTCTGGTGTTCCTCATAGTTAGGATGGACTTTCAAGGTTGGAGGCAAGCAAGTCATAGGTGCAGGTTTACTTCATCAGCAGGTCTATGGGATTTCTAAGTTGTTTCATGGGGTTTTGAGGAGTTTCTATGGGATCTGATGAAATTCACTTGGAATATTCCATCATCTGCACAACTTGTTTTTCGTTCTATCGCATTCCAACAACTTTCGAAAAACAGGGTTAACTCAATTAATCACAGTTAAGGTGGCACTCCGAGAGGAATACTTGATATAACACAGTGTAATAGCTCGTTGGAACTAGGACAAGAATATCTACAAGATGGAATAATTAGAAGTGATTTTCAGTGACTTGAGCAGACATAGTGGCCAATTTACCATTTTCACACCTTAAAAAGAATATTTTAATAAGAAGAGGGAAAAGTGCTCAATGATTAAAATAATAATAAAATGGGAGGTTCTCGAGGGGTCCATTACATCTATAAAGAGAGGAGAAGGAAGTCATTAGATGACATCTTGGATTATTGTTATTTTCTATTGCTAAGGTTTGGGGAACCTAGTTTCCAGCTTCTAAGCCCCAGGATAGAAATCCTTGGGTGTCCTAGTGGGTGTTGGATGGAAACCAAACGATCTTAAGGAGATTTCACTTAGAAATATCACAGTGCTTCATTGGAGCTTAGAGGAGAGAAATTTTGCAGTAGTGAGATTGCTGATCTGCATTTGGTCTCATTGTCACCATCATAAAGAGGACATATTTCTTGGCGAGGAATTGTTCTTCACACTACACCTGAGCAACTGAGATGGATATTAGTGAGTATCATCTTCATTTGGTTCCTGGTATATTAAAAGGCTCTATGGTATCATTTATTTTGCATTTACAAGTTCATAATTTGTTGTTGATGTTTTTGAGTTATCTCCAATAATCAAAGATGTCTCCATTAGTTGTTATATTGTGCACAAGGTTGATGTGACTAGTTTGAAATTAATGGGCATAATTTATTTCTAAGTGAGGGGTATCTAAGTGCATTTCCTCATCATTGTATAATACACTTGCTCTGAAATTTTATTGAAAATATATACCTCCAACAATTTTCCTTGAAATTATTTATCAAAACATGTCAACCAACGCAGAAAAAATAGTGGCCTCATGTCATCATTGGGCTAAACCATGAAGGAACTCAAAAAACTCCTAAATAAATTGAAAGGATTGAAAAATGCAGGAATTGGTTCCTTGGAACGCCATGCACCCGAACATAACAACATACCCTTCTCCAGGAAGGTGCATAATTTTCTCCAACGAAGACATCCGAGGAACTTACAGAAAGAAAAAGAAGTGGGGAATTGGCTTTTCATACTTGGGTTAGATTTAAAGGCTAGAATATCAGGAGATGACCTCACATTGGAAGAGTTGGAATCCTATCTTTCGAAGGTGGGTCAATCTGATTAGAGTTTAAATTGGGCTCTGGAACCAGCTATGCTTGCATTGGTACAAGCCAAATTCTTGGAGCATCTAGGAGAAAGAGCCAAGCTTATCATTGCATCATGTTTCAACAATATTTTGAGGATAGTAGAACCCTTTCCTCCCTATAATGATGATATCATGAAGAGGTTCTTTCAATTGATTGTAGAATGCTATTCATGACTGCATTACACCCAAAGCTCAATCTTTGATAGAAGGTTCATAATTTTAGACACCATGGCCAAAATCATATCTTACTTAGTCATGCTTGATCTAGAACAAGATGACCTAATCCTTTATATGTGCAAATTCATCTTCACCAACATTAGAGAACATCACCTTGAGGAGGTAAAAACCAACATGCAAGATATCTTATCTTCAATATCAGTTGAAGGTGACAACATTCGCAAGACACTACAAACCAAATTGTTAGCCATTTGGAGGAGAGAACAACTGGTCTCACCTGCTGCTTATGAACTAACCAAAAGGTTGGTTGAGCAAAACATTGGGTAGTTCAGGAGACAGTTGACCAGGGAAAAGTTGCTCAGGTTTATTAGATCATGCAACAAGAATGATTTGAGGAAGGGTCTTTGCTTCATCTGCAAGGGACCACAGGGACCTAACCACTCATGCATGAGTGGCACCAAGGAGATGAAAGGCGAAAATGGGGAAGAGATTCCTTCTAACTTTCAGGATGAGGCTTCTTCTTCTATACTTGAGTCCTTGGACACCTCTGAGGAGCATGAGCAATCAGGGGGAGTTATTGACAACATCTCAAAGATGCAACCATGTTTGGGAGAGGAGATTGATGAGAAGTAGCTTGTTCTCATTCAGCATGAGCAACACATAGTGGAGCACAGTGTGCATGATGGGCCATCTTTGGAGATTCATTTGGAAACTCATGTTGAGCCCATGATAGATGAGGATGAGCATACATATTTGGGGCTAGCCATTGATGAGGAGAATGAGAATGTACAAACGACTAACAAGGAGGTAGTATTTGCAAACATGGGTCATCAGGAAGCGTTGGGAATGGACATAACAATTGTGCAGGTGACGAGTGGACCGGTGGAGCATGGAGTTTTCGGTCAAATGAGGGAGGCTCTTTCGTAGAAAGTGGTGCATCCATCTTTGGGTCAACCCACTTACAGGGTGCAAGTAGATGTAGTGGAAGATAGCAAAGCTGTAGTATTTCCAGGCAGCAACCCTCTCCTAAATTACACAGACAGGGGATGTAGCAGGGGTTGCCCACTTATAAGGAGAGAGGTAGGGTTTCCTAGATATATATGGTTGATTGGTTGGGCAAAGCTACATGAGTTGAGCATGGTGCAACACAATGGACTCATGCCATATACAAGAGCACATGCATATGATCCTTCCCATGAAATGGATTGGTGGGAGATTATGAGTTGGTATCCTATTGGTGGCACGATATTCTCAATCAAGAGCACAATGCAATAAGGACCCTTATACATGAGGAGTAACACATACTCCAATTGACAGTGGGAGGTAGGCCAACACCTTTCCAGCACTTCAGGCTTGCATCTACATAGTGGGACTGTCCTTGGCCTATGCCAAGGATTGGACTAGAGAGAGGTAATGAGTTGGTACGCAGTTAATGGGGAAACATTCACAGTCAACGCTATAGCACAACAATAGGCGTGGAGCATTGATGCTTATTATTAGTGGCATTGGGATCCAAGAGGATTTGTTAGTGACATGTTCAGTCAGAGACTGGTCTGGGATCTGGGCATTGAGGGGTTCGTTCTTGGTGAGTTGACAAAGAGGCATAGCATCACCCAGTGGTTTGTATAGGATACAAGCATTGAGTCTCAATTGCATTGGGCCACCAGAACGATCCACAATTTTGGATTTCTTTACAGAAAGCAATATTGGGGTGGGAGGATTTGTGATGTTCCTTTTCCGGTGTTCCTCATGGCATGGTTAGGATGGACTTTCAGGGTTGGAGGCAGACAGGTCACAAGTGCAGGTTTACTTCATCAGTAGGTCCAAGGGATTTTGGAGATGTTTCATGGGGTTTTGAGGAGTTTCTATGGGATCCGATGACATCCACTTGGCATATTCCATCATCTACACAACTTGTTTTTTGTTCCATCACATTCTGATAACTTTCAAAAAATAGGGTTATTATTGAGCCTAACTAAGTTAATAACGTTTAAGGTGGAATTCCGAGAGGAATACTTCACAGAACACCTTAGTGAAATAGCTCAATGGAACTAGAACAAGAAGATCTACATGATGGAATGGTTAGAAGTGATTTTCAATGGCCCGAGGAGGCATAGTGGCCAATTTACCCTTTTCCCACATTAAAAAGAATATTTTAATAAGAAGAGGGAAAAGTGATCAATTATTAAAATAATAATAAAATGGGAGGTTCTAGAGGGGCCCATCAGATCTATAAAAAGAGGATAAGTAGGCCATTAGAGGACATCTTGGATTATTGCTATTTTCTATTGATGAGATTTGGAGAACCTAGTTCCCAACGTTTAATCCCAGGATGGAAACCCTCAGGTGTGCTAGTGGGTGTTGGACAAAAACCCAATGTTATTAAGGAGATTTCACTCAGAATTCTCATAGTGCTTCATTGGAGCTTTGAAGAGAGCAATTTTGCAGTAGCAGGTTTATAGCAGTCTTCTCGTCGAGTCGTCTACATCATTTCTAAAGTCATTCATCATTTGGGTCAGAGATCGTTTTTAGGTTTTCTCCACTTGCTTGGCAAGTTCAGGGTTCACTATTCCTAACGCTGATGTAGTCTTTCCAATGGATTAACAAAATGACTTACTGATTTTTATTGGCATCTATCTGTGTATCAATTTTTCCGGTTGCATGTTTATTTGCTATTATTTTGTTGTTCGAGTTCATTTCTGGTATCTACTATTAACTTTTCCATTAGGGATATTACATTTCCCCTGCATAAGCCTTATTAAGACTATGATGTGAGAAGAAAAATGAGTCTCGGAAACCTGCAAGTACCAATGTTTCAATAAATTAAAATTCATAATTGATTGAATACCTATTATGATTCATGAATCATGACATTTGAGAATCCAATTTAGATATTTGAATTTAGAGTCATATAAATTAGAATTTAAGAAATAAACTTTAAAGTTTAGGTACCTTAAGGAGCTCCAACTTCACAAATTCCCTATAGATGCCTTGGGACATGTGGGGCTTTGTGATGAAGGTTTGAATTTCTTTTGTCTCTTCAAAAATAACTCAAATCCACTCAATTTTCTTTCCCATCTTGCTCGATATGAGGTTCAATGAATGTACAACACAAGGGGTCCAAAAGATGTGCTGATATTTGCCTTCAATAATTAGGTCTGCTACTCTACACACCGTTGCATTGTCAGTGATTACCTGGAAAACATTTTCTAGCCCCACCACTTCAATTGCTTCAATCAAGATGTCGGCAATGAACTAGGAATCTTTCAGTTGCCCTTCACAATCTACTAGCTTCAAAAACATTACCCCATTTTGGTTCTGAGTAATCACATTGATCAAAGGCCTATTCCTTTGATATTTCCATCCATAAAAAATGATGGACACCCCTTAAATGCACCATGAATTACAAATGGGGCTAAATTTAACCTCCAAATCTAACTTCTCAACACTCAATAATGTAATGTGGACCTTCTTATTCCCAAGGTTCCTGTACTCTTTTGGGGTTTCATTCATTGCTTTGATCATATTTTCCTAGTGTTTACCACTTAGTGTCAACTACTCTATATCAAAGAATAATTTTTCAAAGCATTCCATTATGTTCGAGCATTCAGACATCCATAATTCATTGTCATCATTCAACATATTATCAAAGTCACATAATCCAAATTTTGCAACCCTATGAGTCGTTATGTAAAATGTTCTAGTGTATTTATAAAGCCATGCAAAAGATCTAAGTAAGCCTAAGAATTTTTACTAAAGAGTTTCGCTCTAGGGAGTTTTTTTCCTCTGCTAATTATTTATGTTTTTCAACACTTGAGTTTTTCTCCCAAGCTTACCCCAAAGTTAGGGTTGGGCTTGATGGTAAGGTCTTAGGTGAATCCTAGTGTATAGAGTCAATGAATAATGTCAAACTAGATCATGTTTAAAGTCTTGCACAATCTGGTTAAGTCTAAGTGTCTGATTTTAATTATTTAAATTTCCCACTAGTGAAGATCTTAATCATTATTTTGATGTAAATTGTAAAATGTAATGTCGATAGAAGTTGATGGGGATATGAGTACTCATAATTAGAACCTCTACACCTCAAATCTTTATTCATACATGTTTTTAGAGCTGAAATTATGTCTATCCCCTCAATTTATTTATTTTTATTTTTATTTTTTTTCTGGCAAAAAATGGCAAAATAATTTGTTGGAAATTGGTCAGAAAATAAAAATGAAAGAAAAATAAAATTCTCTCCAAGTGAAAAATATTAAAAAAAGGAATGTGCACTTTCCAAGAAGAGAATCTCCACAAATCAGGCAAGCAAAAATCTAAGAAAATTTCGTTGGGCCAAAAAAGAGGAATTAATTCCTAGAAAAACCGTTTTTTTAAGGAAAATTGAATCTGAAGTCCAAGTTAGTTAAGTGAATGGGGGTTTTTTGAGGAGGAAAAAGTCAGAAAAAAATATTTTTCAAACCAAGAAAAAAATCACCATCAAGGAATTCAATTTTTTTCTCAAGCAATCAAGGGTGGATATTATTTTGACATGGATCAAGCATTCAACTAACCATGATCAAGTCAACTTTGTGCAACTTCTTGGACCTAGTTGTTTTTCACTTGGAGAGGGATTTAGATCTCTTGTTCTTCTAGTGTTGCACATATAACGATAATACCAGAATTATTGCGATATTATCACCAAAATACCCCTTGTTGATATTATCGCCATAAATTATTGCAATAATTTCCCTGCTTTGAATTTATTGCAATAATTTAGGTAATTATCATGATAATTGTGAAATTATTTCCCTACTTTGTCAATTTACCAAAAAAAATTCATTAACCATACTTTTTTAAACGTGAGTTAGGGGATTGAGTTGTGAGGATACTTTGCCTATTTCCATTAAGCAAAAAGAGGAAATCTATTGTTTTCATTTTCTAAGATTCATCTCATGAGATACATACCCCAGTGGTTAATGATAATATTAAATTCTTATAGTAAAGTGACATTTTCCTCTATCTTTCATTTTTATCCTTTTACTTAAATTTTAATATTATCATTAATTGGCTGAGGATGTTTGAGAGCGGTTTCAACCTCATTGGACTTCATATGGAAAAAGTAGAATTTTAGATCCCACTCAAAATCCAACAAACTTAACAATTTTCGGGATTTCAAGATTAGCAAGTTTGCAATGTTTCTACTAGATTTTGGGATGTACAAGGGTATGGAACTAACATCTAATCAAAATCACCAAGCCCTCTATGGACCTCAATGTTGGTGGCATTGATTGTTGAGCTCCTCCTTCATGACCTTAGTGAAAATATACACTTCACTCAAGCAAACTCAATGATCAAGATGTTAAGCTTTTTCTATCTTATTTTAATGCTTAGTGGGTGATCTTGATGTGAAGGACCGAATATAGGCAATGATTTTGATGTTATGAAGTTATTTGTTATAGCATGATTTGGACCTCAATGTTGGTGGCATTGATTGTTGAGCTCCTCCTTCATGACCTTAGTGAAAATATACACTTCACTCAAGCAAACTCAATGATCAAGATGTTGAGCTTTTTCTATCTTATTTTAATGCTTAGTGGGTGATCTTGATGCAAAGGACCGAATATAGGCAATGATTTTGATGTTATGAAGTTATTTGTTGTAGCATGATTTTCTTTAGATTTCGGAGGCCATTTAGAGCTTCTTTATTGATCTATTTTGATTCAAAGATGGATTGCACTCAATGATACTTTGATTATAAGCAATGTGCATCCTTACTATATACATGAGACATTTTGCATTTGTGTATAATAATTTGGATTCATATGGACGCACATAAATTATATGTTGTTTTCAAAATTTGAATATTTTATGTATTTTTTGGTTGATTAATCTTTTGGTCCAGTGTCAATAACATTCCTAAGGATGACGTGACCATTTTTTGTGAAACATACAAAGGGAAATTTGTTGTCTACATTGCCATGTTTCATCTCATCAAATACATCTATTTTTGTTTTGATATGATTTCGTATCATTCTATTAGATCTTATGACTCAGGACAAATAACATATTTCAATATCAATATCTTATGTATCACTTGACATCTTATACATCTCATATATCATTTTATTTTCATAATTATGTAGCAATGTGTTTGTTTGATGCTGGTGTTGTTTTACAAGTTTAAAAATTGAAAAAAAAAATGATTATTTTTGTATTTTTTAAAGTTTCCTCATAATTTCTTATATTTCCCCCAATATTGCCAATAAATTAAATTTTGGACCCCGACGATAAATTTCCGATAACGATAAATCTAATATTGCATTTTTTTGTAAATTGAGATCAAGGCTCTTCATTGTAACAAATTGTAATCAAGCTCTTGACTAGTGAAGCTCAGCTAGAATCCGTAATTTTTCTTGGAATAATAAAGCAAAAGTCTTTGGGGTTCATTCATGGTGGTGTTTCTCTTCATTCGTATATGGTAATGCATTATGAATCATTCTCTTAATGCTCTACTGGATCTAAATTGATATATTTTTATTTCATTAGCTAGTTGTGGACTAACTATTTATACAAGTTTCTTATATTAGTTTTTGGGTTAGATAATTAATTTTGAATTTAATAGGTCTAGCACGTATCTCTAGATCTGTTCTTTCAATTTTATTATTTAACCCCTATGATTTAACAATTATATTTTTAGTTTTAGAGAATTGTTTTCGGCAATAATCACATCAAAATTCATTTGTCGATGCGTTTCGAATGAGCAAGTGAAGAAACAGAGCATGGTAGCAAGTTAAATAGAGAGACCGACCATTCAAACAGATAGAAAGAAGCGACTACTTTTGACCAAAATAAATGGCTACATTTGACTAGGCTTCAACTATGATTGACTAGACCACAAGTTAGATTATTTTTTATTAATTAATTAATTAGTTTATTAAATTTATTATGTCATTATAACTAATTATATGTTTTAATAATTTAATCTTGTAAGTTATTTTTATGTACATGTTAATAAATTGATATATATTAGTTAAAATTTTATTTATATATTTATTTAATACACATAAGATTATATTTAAAACTGAATTTTATATATATATATAAATAAAGTAAACTGAATTTATATATATTATAAACTGATATTATATATATTATATATATATAATCTTTAACATGTTTATATGTAAATTTACTTATAAATCTATGTTTAATAAGACTGCTTGAAATTATTGGTTAATCTATATACCTAAACTTAATACATAATTATTAAGGGAAATTATTTGCTTCTTATTCATTTAAAATATATATAAACTTATATTGGTACTACTATAGGAATATTATGAGGTAAAAATAAATCATAATAATAATATTAATATAAATAACAAAAATTGAAAAACAACAAATATTCAAACAATTCAAGTTACGAGGGAAGGAAATAAAAACCGGAAAAGAAAACAGTAAAAAGAAAGGAAACACAGGGGGTCTAAAAGGAAGCGCAAGAATCTAACAGCTGTTGATTTTTCATCCGTCATCCATGTTAAGATTACTCAGTCTCCTTTAAATTTCAATGGCCTCCCTAAACTTCTGGTGATGAAAATGAGCAATCCTAGCAATCACCGGGCCCAGGTCATTGCTAGGATTTCTCAATAGCTACTGGTTTTCCATCCGTCATCCCTGTTAAGATTACTCAGCCTCCTTTCAATTTCAATGTACTCCCTAAACTTTCGGTGATGAAAAGGAGCAATCCTAGCAATCATCGGGCCCGGTGATTGCTAGGATTGCTCCTTTTCATCACCAGAAGTTTAGGGAGGCAATTGAAATTGAAAAGAGGCCCAGTAATCTTAATAGGGATGGCGGATGGAAAATCAACAACTGTTGGATCCCTGCCCTTTCCTCTTAGAGCCCCCCCTTGTTTTTCCTTTCTTTTTGTTGTTTTCTTTTGTTTTGATTTCCTTCCCTCTTCTCTTGAATTGTTTGAATATTTGTCGTTTTTCATTTTTTGTTATTTATATTAATATTATTATTATGATTTTATATTTTTTTTGTAAGCTTGGTAGGACTCTCTGATTTTCATGTTTACATGTCCATTATTCGTCCGGCTACGGGGGAGGGTAGCACGAGATTTGAACCCAAGACTTCCGGTTCGATGAGACTTCATTTCCACAGCTACTGCGACTTGAGCTACTCCAGACAGAGATTATTATGATTTATTTTTAACTCTAATTTACCTCATAATATTCCTATAATAGTATTAATATCAGTTTATATATATTTTAAATTAATAAAAAGAATAATTTCTCTTATAATTAGTACTAGGTTAGAAATTAAAAATTAACAATAATATTCAAATTATTTATTAAAATATATTCTATAAAAATAAGTTTAGCTCTACATGGTTAAAAGTTTAATAATTAAATAATTTATAATATATTTATATATTATATAATAATAATATATATATAAATATAATATAATAATTTATTAAAACTGATATTTATAACTAAACGAGTTACATATAAACATATTAAAAATGATTAAAATTCTAAACATGTATATAGTTTATATATATATAATATAATATATATATATAAATAAATTAACTTTATATATATAAATAAATATATATAATAATATAATAAATTAAACTTTTATAATATATATAATATATATATATATATGTATAAATATACATATAAAATTAACTAATATAAATTTTAAAATTTAAATAAATATGATACCCATAATAAATAATTAACATAGAAATTACATAGAAACAGAAGTAGAAGATTTTAGTTTATTAGAAATATATATTATTATTTTTTATATATTTAAATTAATAAATAAAAAAATCATTAAATTATTAATAAAAAATTCTCTAATTCTTGGTCTAGTCAATTGTAGCTGAAGCACTGTTAAATGTAGCTTTTTCTTTTGGTAAAAAATAGTTGTTTCTTTCTAACCGTTTGAATGGTCGGTCTCTCTATTTAACTTTCTACCATGATTTGATTCTTCATCTTGTCCTGACGATGAACCATACTTGTTGGTTCGAAATGCATCGACAAATGAATTTTGATGTGATTATCACCAAAAACAATTCTCAAAAACTTTATATGGATCACAGAAGTCTTAACTCAATGATTATATTTTTAGTTTGTAAAAATCAATCACTTTCAGAGATTGAACATGGGAGAAGTCCTTGGTTGGGCCATCCAATTCCCAAGACATGTTCTTTCAATTTTATTATTTAATCCCTATGATTTAACAATTATATTTTTAGTGTGTAAATATCAATCGCTTTCTGATATTGAGCATGGGGAGAAGTCCTTGGTTGGGCCATCCAACTCCCAAGACATAGGAATTGAAGAGCCTACTTTGTCTATCTCCAAAGATTTACCTAATGAGTTTGTAGGAGTTGCTTAGTCATTGTTTGTCAAAAGCTTATAAATATTAATCACTCTTCTATTCTTGTGCTATGAATCGATGGATCTAACTATCTATTAATCAAGGAGCATAGTTGCACTCATACTCCTTTGATCAAGTAGATCCATAATTTGTTAATATTTTAGTCAATATTTTTTTACCCTTGTATCTATAATTTTGTGTATATTTTTTGGTCATTTATTTATTTATTGAGCTTTCACAGAAGATCTGAAGAAGATAATCGGAGTTTGGCTTGAATCAATTATATATATATATATATATTGGCAGGAGGATCCTATTGAATCTAAAGGGAAATTGAATTTTTTGTGAAGTCGTCATCTTCCTAGCTTGGATGGCTAGGCTTTTAAATCAAATTCATTTTTTTTTTAAGTAGATGTCCATCAATTGTTTTTATCTCTATTTGATGTTGCTAGGGTTTTGAAGCCTCCAAACCCTTGGATCGAATTTTTAAAAGGGTTTTTCATCTTAATTTTTTTGCAAGTTTTTTAGGAGGGTTTCGATTTGGGTTTCAATCATTTTTTTGCAGTACGAGTTTTATCTGGTGAAGCCGCTTACTTAGAAGCCGTTTCTTTCTAGCCCTTTGAATGGTCAGTCTCTCTATTTAACTTGCTACCATGATCTGATTCTTCATCTTGTCTTGATAATAAACCACATCTGCTGGTTCGGAACGCGTCGACAAATGAATTTTGATGTGATTATCACCAAAAACAATATTCAAAAACTTGATATGGATCACAAAAGCCTTAACTCAATAATTATATTTTTAGTTTGTAAATATCAATTAATTTCAGATATTGAGCATGGGGGAAGTCCTTGGTTGGGCCATCCAACTCCCGAGAAATGTTCTTTCAATTTTATTATTTAACCTCTATAATTTAACAATTATATTTTTAATGTAAATATCAATCACTTTCAGATATTGAGCATGGGGAAGTCCTTGGTGGGGCCATCTAACTCCCAACACCGAGGAATCCAAAGATTTACCTAATGAGTTTTGCAAAAGTTGCTTAGTCATTGTTGGTTAAAAGCTTATAAATATTAATCACTCTTCTAGTATTGTGAATGGATGGTTCTAGCTAGTTTATAGCTCATATCTATTAATCATTGAACCTAGTTGCACTCATAATCCTTTGATCAAGTAGATCCATAATTTGTAAATATTTTGGTCAAATATTTTTTGACCCTTGTATCTATAATTTTGTGTATATTTTTTTTTTATATTTTTTTTGGTTATTTATTTATTGAGCTTTCATTGTAGGTGAAGATAATCCGAGTTTGACTTGAATCGATTGTATGTTCTTTTTAGCAGGAGGAACCTAGTGAATCCGAAGGGAAACCGAATTTTTTGTGAAGTCCTCCTCTTGCTAGCTTGGATGGCTAGGCTTTTAAATCAGATTCATTTGTTTTTTTTAAAGCAGTTGTCCTTAAATTTTTTGTTTTGTTTTTTTAATGAGGCCGCTAGGGTTTTGAAGCCTCCAAACCCTTGGACCGAATTTTTGAAAGGGTTTTCATCTTTATATTTTATGCAATTTTTTTTAGGAGGGTTTCGTTTTGGGTTTCAATCATTTTTTTGCAGGCCGAGTTTTATCTGGTGAAGCCGCTTGCTTAGACGGTTACTGTCATTATCTAGCGAGGGTTTCGAACTATTTTATGGCTCAATAATTTTTTTGTTGCAATTTTTCTGTAAGGCTGCATACAATTGTTGCTCCTCTTTTGCTAAGTCGTAAGCCTCTAGGCTTGTTTCTTTGCCTTAGATTCATATCATCTAACCCTTGTAATTTTTGCAGAGGGTTTTGTCATTGAATTTTTGGCCAGAGATTTATTATTTGAAATTTTCAAATTTCTTAGAGGAAGGCCGCAGGCCATTTAATCACTAATATTTTAGTCCGCAGACATTTGGAGACTTGATTTTGAGATTTAATATTGCTGATATTCTAATCCTCATTTTGCAGCAATCTAACATCTTTTTACAGGGTTTTATCATTCATATTTTTGAAGAGAGGGATTGATTTTCGAGGCCTTAAATTAATTTGCAATATTTTTTTGTGAGAGGTCGCAGACTATTCTAGGCCTTTTCCCTCAAATTCGTGAACTCCATAAGATCCTTTCCACTAATGCAAAAGGTCTGATTGGAAGAGGGTCTACAGTGAAATTTTTTGAAGAAGTTTGGAGCCTTGAACCTTAAAGAAATTCCATTAAATTTTTTATCAAAAAAATTTAATTAATTTTCTAAACCTGGCCGTGGGGCTTTTAGGCCTCCCCTTTTCTCCTCAGGACCATGAGCATTTCTAGCCTATAGGCCGAGAGCTTTTCTCATCATCTAGTGCAAGGTTTTCATGAGGCTAATGCTTTGGTTTTGCACAGAGAATTCCTCATCATTTTCAAGCCTATTTTTGCATTGATCCTTTATATCATTTGAAGCTTAAATCTGAAGAAGTTTTGAAGTCTGTTGTCTATTGAGATCAAAAGGGACTCTATTAAGTAAAGATTGTATTCAGTGAAGTTTTAGAGTAGGTTCTCGCTGTGCAAATTCGTTCTCTTTTCCTTGTTGCTTCAGTGTAGGTTGAGGGGGTGTTCTTTAAGGGTCTATAATTTGTAAATCCTCTTCAGTATCTAAAGAGCCATCTCTCTGTCAAAGGGTCTCTTCTGTTGTAACTCTCATGAAATAAAATCATCTTGCTTCTTGAGGGAGCTTGGGATCTCAATCCTTGGCATCCCTTCTCCTAATTTAAAAGGGGGAACTTGTTAACTTATTAACCTAGATTAAATCTAACTTGCTAACTCTAACTTGTATCCTAGTTTCATCTCTTAACTTGCATCTTCTAATTAGCTGCTTGATCTAATTGCATTTGAAATATATCGTCTGTTTCACTTGTCGTTGATGATCTAAAGTGTTTTTTCTATTTCATTGTTAGAAATCTCATCTGCCATCTCTTATTTGTGTTTACATCATATAATTTCACTTATTCCATTGTCTAAACTTAAGTGAAGAACATTTTTAATAAACTTGTCTAAAGGCCTCTACAATTTGCCTTTTTGAGGGTGGATCTGTTTCTATGTGCTAGGCAAAATCCCTAACCGTTTCCGGTAACTTAGTGAGTGTCTATATCATGGAGCAGAGGATTCAACTGAAGACATGGACATGTGGTCTTGATTGGCTAGGTGATGAGATAGACTGGAAGTTCTGGTGGATTGGTTGAGAACCTGGTGAGCAACAATTTGTTGTGTGTGGTAGGTTGTTGATCATGGACTTCTGATGAATTGTTGTAACGAGCCCACCACGAATTGTGGGCAGAAAAAGAGTATTAGCATGCATATGAAGCTACATATGCATGCATCGCATGCATTGCATTAGCAAACTTACTAATTGGTTATAAAATATGTCGACAGAAAAAATAAACGAATTAATTATTAAAATACTAGATTAAAAACCTAACAATTAATAAGGGAAATCTTACCCTAAACATAACACTCCAAATATATATA
>APFE030261600.1:30019-75945 GCA_000404065.3 Pinus taeda
GAAGTAAGAGAAAGGTTAACTAAGCACATATAGTGCACCACACTTCATCAGTTTACGATACCCGGATTGATAATTTATGTAGAGCAATTTAAGACGTTAAATTGACTAGACAGTCCTCACAGAGGGGCCCTTATATGAAATTGGGGATGTGGTCTGCGATGCGATGACAAACCTCATGAACCATTTTGAAGCGCAGTGCCAACAGTCACTCAGTAAGGTACAACAAGGCCTATGGGATTTTTAGGTACAAACAGGTTTAATTCAAGCGAGAGTGGGACAGGCGAGCGAGAAGCAAGCGAGACTGAATCAAGTGAGTGGGTCAGTCTTGGATGTTGAAATCGCCGTGGATCTCCACGTGGTACCATTGCCAAAAGGGTCCTTGCACGACAACTCAATTGAAGAGAAAACCATGGAGTAATGGACCTCATTGAAGGAGGATCTAACTCTGTAAAAGATTGGAGTAGACATCAGGGAAAAGCAGAGGCAGTTCAATGAAATCAAGTCTACTGCGTGAACCTTGGCCCTAGTGCAAAGGTTTGCTAGATTACAGGAAGGAAAGCTCATCCAAAATGAGATTGATGAGTTGCGTCACAACAAGCGATTATCTCTTCAAGGACGCAGTCGTGGGCAGATGAGGTCAACCAGTTGACTCTATCAATGTAGAGTAAGCTAAAAGGGATGCAACAGACTCAAAGGACCATGGGCCTTACAGTTGAAGGCCCAACTACTGAAAAGTTAGTCGAGGAGGTGCAACAAGCTACTACACAAGGAACAACAGACCTGCAGGTTTTGAAGATTGAGTTCAGTGAGTTGCAGGCGAAGATCAAGGTGCCACTCACAGAGTGACTTGAGGATGAGTCACGAAATTGTGTTGGGGGCCTATTGGGATAGGGTCCCTTAGGGTAAATTTTGTAACTAATTTTGTTAATTATGTAAAGTCTTAACATTTTGAGACAGCGGAGCGGAAAGGTCATAGGAGTCAAAGGGGCTTTAGTCCCTTTGTTTGTTAGAAGATAGGATGTTTTGTGACTTGCCCATGGTTTGCGAACCATGGTATTGTAAAAGAAGAAGCTATATAAAGAAGTCATAGCAAGTCATAGGAAGTAAATAAGAAATTGAAGATCATTGTATGCGCAAGTAGCCTGAGGCAAAAAAGTTTATTTTCTGCACTTAAGGGAAGAGGAAGGCTCCTGCTGCTGTGTGCACGGGTACCTTGGTAAGTCCACAAGCTGAGTGTGTGGGCCCCTGCAACTGTGTGGATAGGGAACAAGAGTCCATAATAGAAAGGTTATATCAATAAAGACTATTTTTGGAGCTATAATTGTGTATTTGTGCCTTTATATTTAGTTATGAAATTTATGTGTATTCATTATATTTTCTGCAATTATCTGAAGAAACACTTAATTGGTATGCGTAAGTAGTAGATCTGATAGTTTACATGATGTTATGAATGTTTAAGTGTTTCGCGAAGGGTTAGATATTGCTTTTGTAAGTTACTATGATTTTTGCAATTAAAGGGTTAGGGTTCACGAAGGTCAAGATAAAGCCCTCGAAGTAACAAAAAACCCTCACACAAACCTCTGGATGTGAAAACCTAGTTTTGTCATCCCCCAACACTGTTTCGAGTGAGACTGCAGCCTGCACTATGCGGGTTGTTGCCGAAAGTGCTAGAATTTTAGGGTTTTGTTGGTTGGTGCAGCTAACTTTGAACCTGGGCCAGGACCCCTTAAGTCAACACATGGGAGGAAATCCAATGTAACAAAACTCGGCATGGTTTAGGATATGGCAAAGATGACAACAACTTGCATATACCAAATTATTCAAAACCAATCAAGTTCAGCAATGGAGGATTTCTTGATCAGGGAACATCAGAAATCCATGAGAAAGTTGAAGAAAAACCAAAATGCCAACATTGTCAAAGAACAAGTCATATGGAAAATCATTGTTTTGATCTCCATCCTTGTCACCATTGTGGTAAGAAAAATCACTCATCATAAATATTTTGCAAACAAAACCAACCAGCTAGATTGAAGATCAATTATGCATGGATTGATACTTGGGAGTGGTCATCTATAGTCAAATGATTATATAAGTTTTACCGCAGAATTCAATCTCATGTATTGCAGTGAATAGCCAAATGAAGATGGTACTCTCATGTGTTTGAAAGGGGGAGTACAACAATGAAACTCTCCTACATTTGAAGAGGGGGAGTTAAAAAAAAATGCAGATGGTTATGGTCTCTGCTTTCAGCTAATAAAGGGGGAATTAATGGTTTTCATGCTGAAAGTTTCGACAACAACACAATTTTCCAATGGGCATCGAATTTTTCCTGTGGAAAGCGATTGGATGCTGATTGAGAGAATTATGGACATTCTTTTGTTCACTTGGATGGTCATTGAACCAAGCAATGGATAAATGGACCCTTTTGTATTACGTCTTGGAATTTAATTGAGTTGTCAAGAATTTTTAGAGTTGTATTGGACTTGGAGTTGATTCACTTCTCTTGGTGTGCTCTCTTCATATTGGATTTTTTCGACATCTATTTTTTGGCGGTTTTTGAGGCAGTTCTTCATTGAGGATAAGCTCAACAGTTTCAGCATGAAGACTTGGGGATGGTACCGGGTTCTTAATTTGGCCTTATGATTTATGGGGGGGATGTTAGCCTCACACTCACATAAAACAACCAATAAGTCCAAAATAATAAATTATTAAACTTGGAATAATTTCTGCTTGGCATTAATTCTAGAATGAGTATGTTCCTATTAGTTAGGAGTTGGTTGAGGTCTAGTTGGTTGAGAGGTTCTCTCCAACTAGTTAGGCTCCTAGATTGGTGTATGGTTGAGAAACTTACTCAACCAAAGTGATTGTGTGTCCAAGATAGATGAACTATCTTGAGACATAACCTTGATGAATTTATATTGTATCATTATCATTATTTGGAAGACAATACATTTAGGCTCATAAGAATTTTCTGCCATATTTATGTCTCTCATAATTTAAGATTTTATTTTCATTAATTCCTTTATTAAAATGGTGGTTCTCACTCTCACTTTAATGACCTGTGAACCTGGAAGCCCTTAACATTTTCGAATTCCAATTTATAATATCCTCTTGAAATCCAGGCTCGGGTACTTCTTCTCTCTACTGATGATCCAAAAGGATTCTAAAAGGCCAATTTTTTGAAGTGCTTAGAATTAATATATATACATATACATACATGCATGCATACATACATACATACATACATACATACATACATACATACATACATACATACATACATACATACATACATACATACATACATACATACATATACTATATATATATATATATATATATCAAATTGAAGAGCTCGTCGTTCTAAATCCAATGGTGTGAATGGCACCTCAATTTGATGTCGTATGTGAAAGTAATGGCCTGCTGAAATTTTTGAGAAACAACTAAAAATTTTGCAGGCAAGACCCACATGGATGACACATGGCACTGACATCAGCAATATGGATGATGACGTCATCCATGTGACATGGAAGTATAATCGATAGAAATCCAAAAGGAGGCGACACATGGCAAGTGACGTTAGTGGCCCAATTCGCAATACAGACGAATCATAATGTGCCACGTGGTGCCCAGTAAGTAGTCAATAAATTTCTTTACGAGCAACATTTTTTGACCTTTGTGGTAGTCGTCGGCGACCAAATTGTTGCCTGATTAATTTGTACAGTGACCTCCAAAGAATTAGGCAGGAAAAATGATCATTGGGGCCTTATTATTATAAAAATTAAAAAGAAATACAAATCGTTGATTGGTGGGAAGCCAAACCCTATTGGTCGACGTATATTATAACAATGGCGTGGAACACGACTACCGCAGAACCACCAACTAGCAGTTCGTTTTATTACAAAATGGAAATGTATGACGAGCAGCTCTGGCGGGTCGAACCCGCAACCTCCAACCCGCCAACGGGCTAACACGCAGGAGGTCACCACTGGACCAAAATTCCCATTAATAGTGATGAGCCAATATTTTATATATAATGTGAACCATTTTAACTACCAAAGGGGGGAGAGGGGAGCATAAACTTTAGCGTGGAACCTTATCAAACACGGAACTCTGCGTCTTCCAGAATCACACCCCTCTTAGCACGCTTTTCGAGAGAGATTCTAGAATCTTACATGACTTTTGCCAAAAGAGAATCTTTTAGGGAATCTAAAAGTGTAACACCATCCTCCCACATCCACCCAAGTTACGATGCCAACTAGGGTAACACATGAGACAAGAGGCTACTATAATCAGATTCGACCTCCTAGGTGAAATTAAGGAAGTGGAATCGACAGAACATCACATATAGTCATCTAACACCATCAACAGAACCCTCAGGATACAAGTCAACCACTCAGACAACATGTTCCTGGGTCCCACCATTGTTCTAGACAATTTAAGGCTCAGTCGCTCTCATGTTATGGGAAAGGGAGTGACCAAAGACCTAAAGTCTCTCTCATGGGCCTGCTTGCTAGTGACTATGGTCCAAACTTGCCATTTCTATGCCAACGAATCCAGGATGTGAGCCACTTTTTCAAGCCCAGAGCCTAGGCCACTGCCCAAAATGGAATGAAAGCTCATAATTAAGTAAAGTACAGGGAAACAATGATGTAAAAGTAAATAGTTGATCAAGGCCTTAACCAGACCCCTACTAGCCATGACAGGCATTTCATCAAACATATCATCAACATGTAACCTACAGGAATAAACAACAGAGTTAAGTGTAGGGATCTCTTACTTATCTGAGAATCGTCATGAACCATTGTTTCCTCATTTCATTTGCTGCCTTATCACTTATTAGGTCCTAGATACAATATCCATTCAAATACAAGTAAAAACATGTTGAGAGCAAAACATAGTTGCTACCATAAAATGAACATATAACCAACATAATAGGAATAGAATTACAATAAACGTAATAGCCATCAAAATCCATATATACACCAGTATATTTACACACGAAAACCAATGGAATAAATTTCTCATTAATCAATGCAATGAATCGGCAAGAGATGGGACTACCACATTCCACCTAACCATAGATTGGCTGAGTCAAGTCTCTCTTCAGCCAATCACCCCCGTGCCATATTCCAAGCATGAATGTGGGATTCATAGAACGCGTCAAAAACACCAATCAATGTGGATGCCACTTCTCCACCTACACCGCGAGGAATTTGAGTGCCTCCTAGTCTCTCTAGACTTACCTTGCATTCGATGTCTGATCCAGGGATCACTAGGCCCTACATTGAGACATACTCTCTAGGATTTACTGTGCATTCCATCTTGAAATCACAAGGCCCAACGGAGAGAAAAACCACCTCCAGGCTTTACCATAAATCCCGCCATTCACTGGCAAGGATTCCTAGGCCCACCGAGGCACACATTATGTCTTTGCCGCAACCCACTGTTTGATTTAGGGGTTACTAGGCCAGTGGCTTCATGCATACTCAGTCTGGTTCAGGGACCACTACCACCATGTGTTTGTCAATTCGAAGATCCACCCACTCAACTTTGAATCCAATTCGACCATCCCACACAAACCATATGAGCGAATCCATCTCATCAAAGCTATCAGGAAATGGCAAGGCTAGGCTAAAAATATTGTCACACCTGGAAAACCCCATGTCATGGTAGAAAAGAAACACATGCAATCCCATGCATGCCAAATCTAGCAAGGAAAATACACATGCAAGTTGATACCTATAATGAAGCCTGTTGTAGCTACTTGATCTTTCCTTTCCCTACTTGATATTTGGTTCCTCTTGCCTTCTTTTCCTTTCTTGCTCCAATGCCAAAGTGCTCCAAGAAAACTCTAAGTGTCCAAGAGTATGAGAGAGAGAGATAGAATAATGAGAGAGCTCCAAAGCTAAACTGACAAAAGGTTACTGTTGATCCTCAGAAGCCTTTTTATGAATGAGACCTCTATTTTCTTCATTTTCCATTATTTTCCTCCTCACATGCAACCTGTGACCTTTCACCTCCTTTTTCTCCTAATTTCCATTATTTTCTTAAATAATTGTGTCAAAATGCCATTTTGCCTCTTTAATGCCTTAGTCATTGCCTTTGCCAATTTCCTTAGCCATAAACAACCAAATGAACACACAATAGGATGTCTTGCCCACCATTTAGCTTGGAATACGTGTCCCATCATCTGTGGTATTTATATGTTTTTGCTTGGAATTTTCACCAGGGCTGTTACAGAACCCTCCCCCTTGGGGGAACACCATCCTTGATGTTCAAGGATGCCTATAACCAATAAGACTGCTAAAAACAAAACATACTGCTCATGGAGCTTTATAACACAACTCGTTGCAGTATTTACAATGACCATTATTGAAACATGACAATCATGTCGTTTACTAGAGCTTTATAACACAACTCATTATCGTATTTACAATAACCACATATACACATATGCACATTTGCTAAACCAATGAATAAAGGATACAATGCCTGTATCAGTCAACAAGGGAATCCAAAGGCTCACACCTCCACCCTCAAAGTAGTACCAGGATTCATCTCCTTCCTAGGAAGTCCATAATCTACTGCCCCAGTCAAAGTTGCATCAAATGTCTAGCGCTACAATCCTGCGCCATTTATCCTCTCAGTGAACAGTTACCAACTCATTTTTCTAGGGCACACTCCCGATGTGCATCTGATCCCATATGGAAATGCTAATGACCAAAACCAATATATCCATGACCTTCCCTTCTCTGGTACATAGTCCCTCGGGCAATCCGGTCAACGCTTCCGTGTAGTCACTCATCTTCCAAGTTCCGTTGGCACCCCCATCCCGGGCATTCCATACCTTGGCAAGGCTTCCTCGCATGGGAATATACAAAAACCAAGGCATATACCTGCCTCAAAACCATCATACCAGTCATAGCATGCTCATGGAAATTAATGGACACTATTGGATACTAGTGTCCCACAATGGCCCTGTTCCTGAAGTGCTTTACCAACTTACTGCTACCTGTTTCAATTCCTTTGCCGTTGTTGCTAATTCTTGTAGTCAATTTCAAAAACCCAACCAGGAATGTTCATGCATTCTTGTACCAATCACAAAACTTACATTAGATTTAAAATAAATTCAAATCATACCTCATGGGTAGTTCGTTAATAAGGTACATTCGTAATCCTATTCACTTCCTATCACTACAAGTCAAACTAGCATATTTGACCAAATCAACATGTATATAAAAAAAATATCTCATCAGGTTAGCTCAAAACATAACCATCATAGATCAAAATCATAAATCACATGTAACCATCATAAACCAAAATCATAGATCACATATAATCATCAGATACCATAATCGTAATCACATGCATAATAAAATTGAAATACAATATCGATACTAATCCTTCATCGATCCTTACTTCTACCTTTGTTCTTTTGTACACACACCAGATCAATTGCCACACCCAGTCCCTTCTCCTCCACCAGGTACACATATGCATAGTGTGCATCACGCACATACAACCGTACACGCCATACAATACCATGAAATGATGCACCTATACTTGACATACAACACATACACCTACACCTAGTGTACATATGTATACATGCACAATGTACATCAGAAGACATTCATCAGCACACAACGTGCAACACCACAAAATGCATACACGTATACCTAGTATACAACACAACTCATACACCTATACCTGATGTACAACATGACACAAATACGTGTCTAGAGTGCAACACAATGAACGCATGTCACGATAACATGACTACACAATGCACATATAAAGTGCCATATGCCTGCAACACAATATGTACGACATGCACTCAATCCCACATGTACAACAATACCACATGTACCAAGCACCAACTGCACAATGTGTGCACACCATCACATGTACACGGCACTGCCTGCACAATGTGTACACAACGCCATATGTACATTGCACCATTGTACAACATCTACACAATACAACATGCACATAGTACCACACGCATGACATGTACGTGACACCACATGTACACAATGCCACATGCAAGACATGTACACAACAATACCTACACACAACACCACTTGTACAACATGTACGCAACACCACATGCACACTACACTACTTGTACAATCCTGCACACCACACCATATGTACACAGCACTACATGTACAACATGCACGCAACACCACTTGTACATAGCACTACATTTCCAACATGTACATAATATCATCTATACACAACACTGCATATCCAACATGTGCACGACACCATATGCACACAACACCGCATATCCATCATGCACATAGTACATTAGGTACACAATAATGCATATCCAACATGTACATAGCACCATCTATAACTAGCATTGAATTTGAAACATTCATACAACACTATATGTACTACACCATGTACACAACATTACATAATCAACATGTACACACACTAAATATACACCACACCACATGCACACAACATCAAAGGTGCAACAAGTACAACATACGCATCCAAAACCACACTGACTCCTTACCAAGCAATCTTGCTTCCATTGTCTTATCCATGCTTGTCCCAACATTCCGCAGACCACACTTCTTTCACTTTGTTGATGTATCCCTCGATATAACCTGTCCATAACATAAGCATATGCATAATACAAATATACAATATAAATTCATATTCACATGATACTGACCTCGTATGTTTGTCATGAATACTCTTCCCACTTGATTCCTCGTAGACCAAGAATCTCTTCATGTCATTTTCCTGCATAAGCAATCATTCCTCCACGGGAATGATTCTTGATGACCCTATTAGAGAGTAACATAGATACATGTACACATACATACATCCTAAAATAATAATGATCTCAACAGTCAACGTCATACATACATACACACCTACATGTATACATATATAAACATCAACATAATCATGATCACAACAAAATTGCCATATATTATAAGAGGAAGGTTAAGAGAACTTCTTTTATTCATGCAACACACATGCAATATTGAGAACCACCATTCCCAACTTAGTCAAGCCATCTGACATCTCAAGTCCATTTACTTTACCTTTTCTAGTTACCTTTCACATGTCTATACTACCACCATCCATTTACCACTATGGAACAACCAGTCCAACTGACTGTCATAGCCTTACCTTCCACTGCGCTTACTCATGCACAAAGCTTCATCTAAGTCTTACATTACCTTTTGGGTACCACACAACTCTCCATGAGCTCCATTAACTTTCCTCTTTCCCAACCAATTCCCAAGACTCAAAACATAAAAGGCAAAACAAGAAACAAACAAGAAGAAAACCATGAAAACCACAAGCAATACGACACTGCAACAAAGTGGCATAGCTATGCACGAGACACAATCAAAATCTCAAATCAAGCGCAACAATCACAAAAGACCAAAGCACAAGGCTAACAAGAGACACCATGAATCAATCCCCATGGTTCCTAGGGAAAGCTCGAGCTCAGCCTTCTTCGAGATTTCATGGCAACCTCTATTTTCATACAACTCCATGTTGTCATTAACACATAACTATTAGTGCATAAATAAACATAAAAATACACCATTTACCTCATATTGTTGTTCCAAGCACATTGCTTGCAACTGAACAAATCCATGCCATCTCTCAAGGGACTCCAATCCTTTAACAAATCCACCCTATAACTAAAGACTACCTAATATACTTATCAAGTACATGTTCATGAATATAGCATGTATCCACATATGTCAGACAAGATTAAGGTTAAGAAGACTTCTTGTAGGCTAAGCACTCGTTCATTTGGAATTAGGGTTTCCAAACATAGCCAAAGGGATTCTTACCCGATTCCTTTCTTTTACCTTTACCCTACTGCAACTGAGTCTTACTATATATTGTCACGTCACCCAAATATTAGTTATATAAACACATCAATTATTACCTCGTCACGCTAATACCAAGCATGTTTCCTGTAATTGCTCACACATGTCAACCACATGTTCCAAATATCAAGACAATTATATCAATCAATTTGAGATAAAATTTTATAAATAGTCATGTCATAATCCATAGTCAACTCATATCCATTAGACATAATGCTACAATTATCACCTACTACAATCAAGTACCTATCGATTGTCTCAACACATATGTATTAGTATAATCATCTTAAAACAAGATCACTGGAACACATACTCATATTATGCAATTCATTAAACATTCAACCAACTTGCAAACATACCATGTTAAATGAATCAACCAGATGACGTAATAGACATCAAACACTCAACATCAAATAGACAACATAATCAAGAATGAAGCACAAAGTATACTACATAAGCAAACTCATACCTTAGTGTACCTCAGGGGGATATCTTGTCTGCACAATAAATCTAGGTTAGCACGATACAACTTCACAACGTTCAACTCAAACATAAATCATGATATCCATAGCAGTAACTAACTAACATGTTCATGTCATAAGCTCATAAGCATTTTTCGTTCATGCATTACAATCACATATGTACAATCAATCTAGAATAGTACAACACTATATCACAAATGTGTTGGCTCATACTTGAATATCACAACCATAACCATCTGCACAGGTCAAACCAGGTTAACACAATACATATGACACCAACATCTTCAATGCAATGAACATAACCATCATGGATATGAACAATCCAAATTACAACATCAATATCTCAATGGAATAACCCTAACCATCAAGTTAATAACACATAACAACAATAAGCTATATATCATTCTCATCAACAACATAAAAGTGAATCGTCAAGCTAACTGTCATATAGCAACAACAGGTTAACCTATAACATACTCATCAACAACATATCATATAACATAATCATCTAGTTATCTAACCTAACCAACAATAGCAATGCTTACAACCACATGTTACTATCATTCTTGACTATCCTACTCATGTGTACATGAATATGCTAATCAATTGTCATCCATAAGGTACTTAACCATATCATCAAAAGACATGTACATAACCTAATGTATATAAACCTGATGCATATAACAATCCTTAACCTACATACCTGCATGCCCAACATACAAACATGTATGACAACATGCTCTCGCCTCAAGGTCCAATGCTACAACTTCACTTTGATGATCTACATCTCCTGCTTTACCTCATTCAACATGTTAGCACCATGATGACCTGAATTGCATACCATGAATTCACAAGGCATGTCTGACCTATTATTAATGCATACATATAACCAAAACTATACATGCATAACAACTGCATATAGACATATAACACACGAGTACCAAGTCATTTTAGCTAGATTTCAGTCATCAATGCATGACCATATCAACTTCTCAAACCATGACCTCATGCATGGAAACAACCATTACTCCATTGTACACATTGCCACATGAATCCATCAACATGCATAAGCAATGCATAATCAACTACACATACACATAAATGCATGTAGTCAAGCATAAGTGATCAATTCTTGTAACTAACCTACAAGGCTAATACATGTAATCCAAAATATTAAAAAATTTAACCTAACATACAAGGATGTAAGTAGGCGACATGAAATGAACATGTAAGCGACATATAATCCATACACAGTCAGTCACATACTTATGACAATGCATTTCATGAAATCAATATCAAATTCTCCATGATAACCATACTACAACCATACTCAAGCATCAAGTAATTCAACAAGCACATGAAATGCAAGCATGAGAGACACACATGCAAATGACATACATGCATAACGAATACCTTCAACCCATCCAGTCTGAGAGTTGAACCATGCTTTGATACCACTCTGTAACGCCCTCCTCCCACATCCACTCAAGTTACCATGCCAACTGGGGTAAACATGAGACGAGAGGCTACTATGATCATATTCAACCTCCTAGGTGACCTTAAAGAAGTGGAATCGATGGAACAACACATACAATCATCCAACACCATCAACAAAACCCTTAAGATACAAGTCAACAACTCAGGCATCCTATCCCTTGGTCCCACTGTTGTTCCAGACAATTTAAGGCTCAATCGCGCTCATGCTATGGGCAAGGGAGCGACCAAAGACTTAAATTCGCTCTCATGGGCTTGCCTACTAGCGATTGTGGTCCAAACTTGCAGTTTTGTGTTAGCAACTCCAAGATTTGAGCCATTTTTTTCAGGCCCTGTGCCCATGCCATTGCCTATAATGGAATGAAAGCTCAGAATTAAGTAAAGTACAGGGAGACAATGATGCAAAAATAAATAGTTGATCAAGGCCTTAACTAGACCCCTGCTAGCCATGACAGGCATTTCATCAAACATATCATCAACATGTAACCTACAGGTGTAAACAATAGAGTTAAGTGTAGGGATCTCTTACTTACCTGAGAATCACTGTGAACAATTTTTCCTCATGTCATTTGTTGCCTTATCACTTATTACGTCATAGATATAATATCCATTCAAATATAAGTAACAACATGCTGAGAGCCAAACATAGCTGCTGCCATAAAATGAACATATAACCAACATATTAGGAACAAAATTACAATAAACATATCAGCCATCAAAATCCATATATACACAAATACATTTAGACATGAAAATCAATGGAATGAATTTCTCATTCATCAACGCAATGAACCGACCGGAGATGGGAATACCACATTCCACCCGGCCATAGATTGGTTGAGCCAAGTCTCTCTTGAGCCATATACCAAGCATGAATGTGGGACTCATATAAGGCATCAAAAACACCAATCAAAGTGGATGCCACCAGAGTTCTCTGAGGAATTTGAGTGCCTCCTAGCCTCTCAGGCTTTACCGTGCATCCGCAGTTCAATCCAGGGATCACTAGGCCCTACACCGAGACATACTCTCTAAGCTTTACCGTGCATTCCATCCTAGAATCACTAGGCCCAACAGAGATAAAATCCACCTCTTGGCTTTACCGTATATCCCACCATTCACCGGAAAGGATTACCAGGCCCACCGAGGTGCACAATTTGGCTTTACTGCAACCCATAGTCCAGTTCAGGGGTTACTAGGCCAATGGCTTCGTGCATCCTCAGTCTAGTTCAGGGACCAATACCACCATTTGTTTGTTAATTCGAATATCCATCTCACTCAGCTTCGAATCCAATTCGGCCATCCCACACAAACCGCATGAGAGAACCCATATCATCAAAGCTATCAGGAAATGGCAAGGCTAGGCTAAAAATAATGTTACACCTGGAAAAACCCATGCCATGGTAGAAAAGAAACACATGCAATCCAATGCGTGCCAAATCTAGCAATGAGAATACACATGCAAGTTGATACTTGCAATGAAGCTTGTTATAGATCCTTGATCCTGCCTTTCCTTGCTTGATCTTTGCTTCCTCTTGCCTTCTTTGCATTTCTTGCTCCAATGCCTAAGTGTTCCAAGAAAACTTTAAGTGTCCAAGAGTATGAGAGAGAGAGAGAGAGAGAATAATGAGAGAGCTCTAAATCTAAACTAACAAAAGGTTACCAATTGATCCTCAAAAACCTTTTTATGAATGAGGCCTCTATTTTCTTCATTTTCCCCCTCACATGCAACCTTTGACTTTTCACATCCCTTTTCTCCTAATTTCCATTATTTTCATAAATAATTGTATCAAAATGCCATTTTGCCTCTTTAATGCCTTAGCCATTGCCTTTGCCAATTTTCGTAGCCATAAACAACCAAATGAACACACACTAGGATGTCCTGCCCACCTTTCAACTTGGAATACGTGTCCCATCATCCGTGGTATTTATATATTTTTACATGGAATTTTCACCAGGGTTGTTACAAAAAGATTCCTTAGAGCCCCAGAGGTCACCAACACAAATCAAGGTCAACTTTATAGTCATTTTTCATGATTTTTCGCCACGAACTCAATGGTGCAGTATGTTTCTTTAGTAAAGGTTTGCATTTTCAGGCCATCCCCATAAGTGATAGTATAAAGTGTCTTTTTGTACTTGCAAGTACTTTTATTTAGCTGAAGATTAATGAAATATGTCTCCCCACATTGAGAAGGGCCCGAAGATGTAACCCACACTCGATGAACTCCATTATCAACATGTTTTGTGCCTTTGTTTATCATGGTTACATGTTGTTTTTTCTTCTTTTATGTGTATGCATTTTATGGTTACATTATTTGTTAAATGAAATTATGTATGCATCATTGAAGTGAAAAGGTCTGAATCAAGTTTGGTATCAAAGCTGGTCTTCCGTTGATGTGAATTACAAGTGTATGGTAACTAGGGCAAAGCTCCAAAGAGGTGAAGGGAAAATTAAGTGCTTTGATCCAGAAGTGGGGCATGCGGTACGAAGATGGAAAATGGAAAATGAAGATGCTCAGTTAGAGGAAGAGCGACATTTTCACAAGGTATTCTACACCATGGCAAAAAAAGCTGACAAAATGTTTTCAGAGTATGAGAAGACAATGGCAAAGCAGGAGAAGAAAGAACCGGATAATCATGCCTCTATAAATCAAAGTGGGTGAGGATATGAGCCTCTTGAACCCCCATCTCCATCTGCTAGTGAATGCTCCACTTCTTCCTCATCTTCTCATCGTTCTAAAAGTAGAAAATATCATAAAAAGCCTTTTTAAAAGTTGGATGTCAAGTTTGATTTGCTTGTATTTAATGGATAATCTAATGAAGAAAAACTAGATAATTAGATCAGACAGGTTGAAGTATATTGCCACATGCAACGAATAAAAGAAGATGAGGCCAAGATCTAGTGAACATCCCTTCGATTGAGTGACACTGCTCTCGTATGGTGGGAAGGCAAGATGCAGAAAGGTGGTAAGAGTAATCGTAAACTTCTTTCATCTTGGTCCGAGTTCATTTATGCTTTAAGAGGATAATTTTACCCGTTGGGCTACAAACACAAGGCCATGATGGAAAGATAACATTTGAAACAAATTAAATGTAAAAATGTTCAAAATTTTACAAAGGATTTTGGGAAACAAGCATTAGCATTTAATGTTCCATTCGACTCTCCTCAGACGTTGATGAATACATTGGCTCTTTGCATAATTATTTGCATCATTCATTGTTATTATTTGAACCTAAATCTCTTGATGAAGATAGTGTGAAGGTTGCGTATCTTGAAAGAAGGGGGAAGCATGATCCCTTCCAAAGAGGATATAAACAACTAAGAGAAAGGAAGAAAATCCCTCTTGTACTCATTGTGAGAAAGAAGGGTGGGAGCATTGCTAGAAATTGCATCCGGAATTGGGACCAAATAGGAATGGTTGAAAAGAGAAGCAGAAGATGGTCACTATCATGCAACAAGACCAATAATCTGAATCAGAGGATGAGGAGAAGATCACATAAGCAATATTTGCAAGTGTTGGATCAATTGACTTGGGATCTGACTTAGGTGATGAGATGAAGATTGCAGCTCTCAAAATTGCGGGAGATGGACCTATTGACATGAGTTCTGATATAGGCGATGCAACAAGGATTTCAGCATATGTTGTGCCAAAAATTAAAAGGGCACCAAAGTCCGCATGGCTCCAAGAACTCGAAGAGATCAACCTTTCAAGCGGAGAATGTTGAACTAAGGAGACTCCTACAAGAAGTAGAGGAGGATAAACAAAGGTTATGACATCAATTACAAGCCAAGGAGGAGGCCTTATAAAAGTTGCAACATAACAAACCTGAAGTAAAAAATGATTCTTCATTTTCATGTTCTTTTTATGATGATGATTTCGTTGCTTTTGAGAAACATACTATAGGAATTGGATCAAAATTGTTGAAGAAAATGGGGTATCAAGGAAAGGGCTTAGACATTGATGGCTAGGGCATTATGCATCCCATCAAAGTGGAGGAATTGCCTCACTATGGAGGACTTGGTTATGTCAGAAAGGAGGTTGGAGAATGCTCCAAGACAACCAGTGACCAACCAATGATGGATGAAGGGAGTACATCACCACATTCCAGTGATAGTAATAATTCCATAGGAAGTTATCCTCATCAAGGATGCACCAGGAACAAGCATTCCAAGACGGTCATGAAAGTTTGGAGGAGAAAGAATCATTGCAGTCACTGCAACAAGGATGGTAATCATAGAGCCACATGTTAGGTACTCCATGACCATAAAACACCTATGAAGGAACTAACTAGTGATGTTGTTCAACAAGAGAATTAGCCACATGGAGATGACCCATTCACTTTGTTGAGTGAGAGATGGTTTTATTAGATATAATAGCTTGTCATGGCCACACTTTGTGAATAACATGTTGCGACATGATTGTAAAAGTGATGAGGTGGTTTTCATCACTTATGTAAGCAACATGATGATGTTTTTGGACTTTTTAGTTTATAACTTGGGATTGATTTATGTTATGATGTGAAACTTGACCAATGAGTGAGGTATAAACTCCTGGCAAGTGTGTGTTTGTTTGGGTCAAGATTAGTCTTGTATTAAGAACATGTAATTTGCAAAGAATGTACTACAAGTTTGCATAAAATGCAGGTGTTGGTTCATCACTTATGGTTCTGAAGTACAAAGGTTAAGAAGAAGGAAGTGCAACTTGAGAGGAAACTTGTTGTGTAGATGAGGGAGTAAAAGAAGATTGCAGATTGTGTTCATGCTTTTAGAGGACCAAAATCTCCTCAGTGACGAGGAATGATCCAAGAGAATCCTAAAAGGCCAAATGAAGTCCACGGAATTCAACAAAACCTATCTCAAATCAAATATCTCATCGTTCTGAATCCAACAATGATAAAAACACCTCAATCTAACATCGTACGTGAAAATTATGTCTTGTTGAAGTTTTTGAGAAACAACTAAAAATTTTATAGGCAAGACCCACAGTGATGACATGTGGCACTGATGTTAGTAGCACAGATGCTAACGTCAGAAAGGTGACGTGGTAGTACGTTCAACAGAGAGCTAATAAGGAGGTGCCATGTGGCAGGTGACATCAACAACCCAGTTAGTGGCCTAGTTGGCAGTACAGACAAATCAAAATGCGCCACATGGTGCCTAATCAACGATCGGTCAATTTATTAATGAGGCGACATTTTTCACCTTTATGGCAGTCAACGACGACCAAATTTTTGCCTGATTAATTTATACAGTGACCTCCGAAGAAAATTGTGGGAAAAACAACCTTTGGGGTCTTGTTATTATAAAAAGATTATAAATTGCTAACTGACGGGCAGTGACACCCTGTCGGTCGACCCACAACAATTAACATATATTATGACAATGGTGTGGAACACGTTGATTAACACCACAAAACTTCGAACCAACGATTTGTTTTATATCAAAATTGAAATGTATGATGAGCGGGTCTAGTAGGTCAAACCTGTGACCTCTAGCTTGTTAACGAGCTAACACGTGGTGGGTCACCACTGAGTCAGACTAACCATTAATATTGATGAGCTAATATTTTATATATAATGTGAACCATTTTCATCACTGAAGGGGAAAGAGAGGAGAAAAACCTCTACCATGGAACCCGACCAAACCCAGAACTTTGCGTCTGTGGAACTGCACCCCTCCTGGGCACGTTTTTCGAGAGAAATTCCAAAATCTTGCAGGGATATTTCCCAAAAGGGAATCTTTCAAGGAATCTAAAAGATTCCTTAGAAACCGAGTGGTCATCAACACAAAACATGGTCGAATTTATAGTCATTTTTCTCGATATTTTGTCACGAACTCAACGATGCAATTTGTTTCTTCAACGTAGGTGTGCATTTTTAGGCCATCCCTAGAAGTGGAGGTATAATGTCTTTTTGTACTTGCATGTAATTTTATTTAGCTAAAGATTAATGAAAGAGGTCTCCCCACATTGAGCAGGGCCCAATGACGTAACCCACACTGGATGAAATCTGTTATCAATTTGCATTGTGCCTTTGTTTCTCATGGTTGCATTTTGTTTTTGCTTCTTTTATGTGTATGCATTATATGGTTACATGCTCTGTTAAATGAAATTTTGCATGCATCATTGAAGTGAAAAGATCTGGATCAACTGAGCCCATACCTCTAACACCCGAAACTTTATTCTAATTATATCTTGGCTATTCCCATTCTAGCTACTGCATTCACGCTCACTCTTTTACTACCTGCAAGCCTAGAAGCCTGAAAGTCCATCTAATTAATAAAATTGCATTTCAAATTTCTTCCCGACACTTCAATTCCATAAGCTAGGATGGGTCTCGCCTTGCATTAGTGATATGCCCGATCCTCTCAAGTCTGGAAGTATTTCTAATTCGATTGTGGAATTAGAAGTAAACAACTTCCTCTGGACTAGCTTAGATGGGTCCCACTACTATTCAGTTCACTCTTAAAGTGCTCGGGTCACTCTCTTTAGATAATTTTATATATCCCCTGGGGTTCAACCTTCTGGGCTATCACAACAAGTGGCTCTCTTATAATTTGGTCCACGCTTTACTATTGGATGCCCTTCCCTTTCCTCCTTTTTCTCTCCATCCTCAATCTCACCATCCCAACTATATTTAGTGTGCACATTTTTTCTTTTTAGGTCACTCTTGAGAAACCATCATGTTAATGCAACAAATTGGTAAGAAAACATGAAATATGCAATGGTAATAGATCAGGGTCTATTTTGATTTGTTTATATGTTGCTCCTTTTTAATGATCACGTAATAGTCCAAGTCCTCTCTATATATATCCATAAACCTCTGTTGCATTGGCTGGGACTTGAAGGTTGATTTCATCCAATTTTATGGATATTTTGGGGTTGATATGAAATTAAAAGTGACAAGAGGAATAATTGTTGCTGAAATTCATAATGAAGCACAATTTCATTTTTCATTTTTGGTGACTTTCATTTGCTTCCAATTCCTTGAACACGAGTCATTATTTTTCTAACTTGACGCTCACTCTAAATTAGATCCAATAAGTGATGATTTTGGGAAAATGAAACCTTCATAAAATGCAACTTCTTCATAGTTTTAATTTCAATCAAAAGAAGGAGTTATCTCTTTTGAGGAAAATCAATATCTTTCAGGTAAATCTAAACGACATTCTTCAAGGTAAGTGTCAAATGCTCATTTTCATCTATTACTATTTTTGTATGCTTTTTATTTTAGGATTGTCTTCAGTGTTTGTTGATCTAAAGCTCTATCCTAGTAGGTATTCAAGAATTGTTTCAAAAACTTTGCACCCATTCTTACTCAGATTTGGAACTTGTTCTTCTTGTTTTGCTTGCTCTCGAGCTTTGGAAAAACAATTATGATGTCGATCAAATAGCAAATTAGCTTAATCATGGAGCCTCGAACCTCTATTTTGTTTCACAAGCCTAATTTTTATTAGAAAATCGTTACAATGTTTCCATGCAGGCTTAGTTTCGAAACAAGAAAAGTTTCAAGGAACCAACTTCTTATTTGGCTTCACTTTCTGTCATAATTATTATCTAGAGTTAGATTTTTTGTTTGAATAAAAGTTTAATCAATTACAACTTTGTAAGACAACTTAATATAATCTCAACTTAAGAAAAACTTGCATTATGTCCCTCATATTTCTGCTTTCGTTCAGACATTCTTCATAAATTGCCTTGCTTAGGTTTTCTTTCGATTTCAACTTTTTCTTTTAGTTTGCATCTCCTTTCTTCTTTTACAATTTTTTGAGTGTTGATTTCACTTTCGGTTTGGACCAGCTTAGTGATATTACCAAGATTTATATGGAAAAAATTATCTTACCCAACTTTGGTTGGCATGCATGGAGAATTTTTACTTTGTCAATTCCATGGTTTTTCATTTACCTTAAAGGGACATATTTATTGAAATCTAAGTCCTCTTACCTTAAGTATTTTGCCATGAAGGAACATTCATCTTTTCCAAAGTGATATAGCTCATCTTTCCAAGGAAAGAACTTGTTTGAATCTAACTCAATGAATCTCACCCATTCCCCCCACTTCATAAAAAGAGCTTCTAGATTGATAGTTGTAGGGAAAGATGAGGGATTCAAACTTTTATGAGTATTATGCCCATTACATTTAAAATATCTTGTATCACCCCACCCTCTTCATCCAATTGCAAAAAGAATTTGTCTAAATAAATTTTATCGAAAGCGCAGTAAAAGAGGGTTGAGAACATATGTGTGGGAAGCAAAAGTAAACTCGTCGAGGTATTGAACAAACTTACTGCCAGTGGGCTATGCTTGTGTGGTACTAAGACACCTTCACCGGGGCTACGCTTGTGTGGTACTAAGACACCTTCACCGGGGCTATGGACGTTCGCTGACAAAGAAGTGATGTCAAGTAAGGGAGATTATTTATATTGATGGATGTATACTTTTTTTAAACTTCCTATTTGTACCTCTATCACTCATCGAAAATAAATTTAAAATTAAAATATTTCTCTAAAGATACAAATTCATGGTTTTAAACTCAGTTTGTTTCAAGTACTTATCTTTTAGAACTTATATCGCTTGATCTATTAATGTGAGACCCATGAGAAATGTCTTAATGTTTGAAGGTTTGATAAAATTCATCATTTTAACCTTGTGGTAAATTTAAACTCATTACCTTTTTAACCATAGATAATTGTTTCGCCTAGTGTATTGCTAGTTGTTGTGCTAAAACAACAACCCCCCGATTTACTTTATTATATTCTTAATAATTATAACCCTTTATGTAAATTTTGGTCATTTCACTTCCTTCATACTTTCATTTGGTTTATTTTCTGGGATTTTTATTTTTCTTGGTTTTTTCCACGTTGATTGTTTCATCAAATGCGGTTTCTCGCAAGCTTCCCAACAACTCTAACTTTGTTGAGTTTGGACTTACGGTTTGAAAATGATGCTTAGTCAAAGTTTGAGTGATTTTCACTAGCTAGACTTAATTTTGTACAAAATATATTTTATTTTTTTTAATTTAATCAATTAATATAATAATTTAATTAATTTAAGATAAATTAAGTTAATTGTAATTAGATTAATCAATTTGTAAATATTAACTTTTAATTATTTAGTTATAGTGGTGAACATATATATATATATATATATATTAACCAAACTATATAACAAATCCATTTATAACTATTTTGTGATATATATATAAACCAAACTTATATAATAAAATTCATTATAACTCTCTCTCTCTCTCTCTCTCTCTCTCTCTCTCTCTCTCTCTATATATATATATATATGGCCCAAGGCATAAAGCATAGTTTTTAAAAGTTTACAGATTCCTAGGCTTCTTCCGGCACCCGCATTAATATAATCCTCTAAATTTTTTGTTACTAATATGAACAAGGGCTACGTAGTGGTTAGCACTTCCCTCTTACTTTTGTGTATATTTATGTTGTGTTTTTTATTATTATTAATATATATAATTATTTATAATTAAATTTATTAAATATGTTTTTAATATAAATAATTAGTCATTTTAAATTGAAAAATATGTGAAAAAATTATAATTCATGAAAATAAAAATAAGAGAAAAATGAAATAAAACTAAAAACAAAAAATTAATATCTAATAGAAATGGAAGTTACTAAACAACCCATATTAAGAGCTCAATCAATCAATCACCTTACAAATAAATTAATTTAAATAATAACAAAAATTAATAAAAAATAAATTCCTAATGTTAAACTATGGGTAAACATCATAAATTTTTGGTCAAAGACAAACTAATACCGAGTCAAACACAAAACTCAATGCGTTATACCATGGAAGGAGAGCCCATTCCACATGGAGCCCGCCTAGTCCCTCCACTCCTATTTATTAAATTATTGGGGCTATCACGTAACATGTGTTCGAAAATACATTCAACAAGGCATAACATGGTTTGAAATTTTAACAAGGGCTACATCGTAGCTAGTACCTCTCGCTTAGCTTAAATATATCTTTAATTAAATTAAAAAATAATAAACTTAAAAATAAAACAACTAATAAAATATGGTATTGTTGCCATCACTAAAAAGTTAAGAAATATGACTAACTAATATTGGTTATATTAACATATATACACTTTATATATTAATGTTATATATGTGTGCTTTTTAATTTTTATTATATTAATATATATATTTATAATTAATTTATTAAATGTTATTAATATAATAGAGTTTTTAATATATATTAATAATTAGTCACATTTAATTGAAAATATGGAAAAAAATTATAGTCATATGAAAATGGAAATAATAGGGAAAAGAAAAAAAAAATAGAAAGTTAAATAAAAAGGAAACAAAACTAAATACAAAAATATTAGTCACTAATAGAAATGAAAGTTATTAAACAATCCATAATAAAACCTCAACCAATAACCTTACAAATAAATAAATTTAAATAATAATAATAATAAATACTCCTCTGGCCTTTCCTCTTTACTTCATAAACTCACCGGCTCCTTCTAAATGAGAAGTGGGTTCATATAATTGTTTATTTATTTTTAATTAAATAATTTCAATATTTTAAAATTAATTTAGTTTAATTAGTTTAATTAATTAATTTTTTTAAATTGTTTTATATTTAATTTACTTAATTTATTGCCTAATTTATTTTTTAAATATAGGAATATAGTTTAAAATTAGGATTTCAATTAAATGTTTTAAATTTTTAATGGTCAAATTGTGTATTTTCCAGCAAACTAGTAGTTTTGATATCTAAATTTGGAAAGCAAATATCTTGAGTTTTATTTTGCTAAATGAGGCCTGCGACCGCTTGTTGGAAAGCTAAAACTATGGAGAATATTTTGTGACTAGTTGTATGACCATATTTGGTCATTTACTATGCCTAAAATTTAGAAGAAATGAAATCTATGTAATTGCAACAAAAAATCAAGTTTGGAAATCTAGTTTGAAACATTTTTCATTGGCCAAAGCTTATGTCATTGCAAATTGATTTGAATACTCTCCTCTTGAGCCAAAGAAGTCTCTACATAGATCAACGGGAAACACAATTTTCTTTTAATTTAATCATTTAATTAGATTTTTACTTGAGAGTTTATTTTCCCAAATTTTGGAATTTTGATTTTAATTTGCAAAATTAATTTGTATTATTGGAATTTTGATTGGTTTTGCAGGAGATATGTTGAATTAGTTGAAGCTAAGATATCTCGGAGCAATTCCATTGCACCAACAAAGAGAAGAAAGAGGAATTCCAACTCCAAATTTGATGGATATGAACTAACTCTCAATTTTTTGAGACTTTTTGTAAATTACAAAATAATGTTTTAGAGAATGAGGAAAGAGTTCCTCTTTGCTGCAACTTCAATACTTTGAGCACTTTTGTAAAGGAATTGTAGTTGTGAGTGAAGAGGGAAAATTAAGATATGAGTTATATGAGGGGTTTTGATTGAGATATGAATTATATGAGGGTTTTCTTTTCAAAATCTAGTTTTGTATCTAAGGCAGAGCTTGTACTATTACAACTCTTTCCTCGAGTGGTAGAGTTCATAAGCTTGAGGAGACTGTTGGAGGTTCATCAAGAGACAAAGCAACATGATCAGGTTTGTTCATTGTATTTACAAGTACTTTTATTTTTCAATGCAATTTTTATTCATCCAATGACATATTTGTACCAATTATTTCATATTTTGCACTCTTATTGAATATGCTATTATTTTTTCATTAGATGAGCTATCTTGTCCAATGAAATTACATGTATGTTATTGATTTTCTCATTTTTTCTTGCATTAAAGCAAATTTATGAGTAACTATCTACTCAAAATTTTGTTATCTTAATTTGACTTAATTATCATTAGATTGTATGAATTACTTCTGCATTTTAATGGCTCATCATCTATTGTTTTAATGGATTATTATTAGTTGCCTCTGTACATAGTTGGGATGAATTTAAAAAAAAACCCTTCATGCTTTTTAGGAATATAATTGCGAATAGGTTTGTGATCAATTAGAAGCATTGCGTAGATTGGAAGGTGAGTGTTTGGATGATTTTCTAACTTGAGTTTAATTAGTTTGTTTACAATTTTGATCCAAAGATTTACCTCTTGAATATCAGTTAATAGGATGGTGTAGGCATTCAGTTTCTCTCCCTTGTATTTCTAATAATTGCAAGGAACCAAAAGATATGGCATTTGAACGCATAACTACTACTGCTGAAGAATCAATGGTTCAAAATGATAATGTTGATCCTTCACAAATAAAAATTGCAATCGCTACCAATCAACAATCTCAGCAAAAGGTAGATGTTGCTGAAATAAATATGCAAATCTCGAAAATATTCCATTAATTATAAATGTGGATCCCAAAGCTGCTTTGAATCAAAATCATGGTAATTTCGCTGAATTAGAAGATCTACAAGCTACAAAATAAACTAACGACATCCAACAAGCAATAATTATAGCTAGCAATGAACATCAAGCAAATCAATAAACAAAAATACAAGTTAAAAATATCAATGGTGAATTTGTTGTTGAAGTTAATGCTCCATCACAAGCGCAACCTAGCAACAATGTCTAGGTCAGCCAAATACATGACTCTCCTTCGATTCTTTCAAATAACAACGAATCTGATTTTTGTATTAAGGAAGGCATTAATGAACAATTTCAAATATACAATAATGCAAATTCAAAGGAATTCGAAATGCACATTTTAAAAAATCAGCAAGAATCTTCAGATAGAGAAAATTTTAGGTACATATCTTCAACTTCTTATTTCATCCTCTCTCATGATCTTTTTAGTAAAAATTATTCAATTGTTTACCAGTCAACAGTCCCTCTGGACACCAATTAAATTTTAGAAAATAGAGGAGTTGTCACAAATTTAATTAGTAATGAATTATTGGTAAATTCTGATTGAAAATTAGATGATATAATTATTCATAATTCTAACATTCCTGAAAATTCTCTTAATTATGCATCTAATCATTTGTTTGGTTCTTATTTATCTTATGAAAACGAAGAGAACATTAGTGAAGTCATTAATAGTGATGATTTGAAGGTTGCGATTGCTGAGTCTCTTCATTCTTTGGTAATGGTTACGTCAAATTCTCTCAATCCTCCAAGTCCATTCATGTTTGAAGTTGGGGAGAACATAAATGTAGAAAATGTTTCAACAAATTCCCATTTTCAAATATCCATTCATTTTAATGATTTCATTATTCGAGCATCCACCCTTATTTTTTATTCTTATGATGATGAAATTTCATTTTCTAATCATAAGCCTAGTTTTTTTCCATTTCCATAGGTCAATGCTAATAATAATTTTAATCTCATTATTTCGGTTGACACTTGCAATTTTTTTTTGTTTGTAAACAAACCCCAACTATCTTATACTATTATTTTATTTTTGTAAGTAAGTATTTGTATTAAGAAACAAAAAATATAGTACAAAAGGGCTGCCCTGGCTGACTAGAGCCCGAGGCGTAACAGAGAACAAGACATCTTGACCAAAAGACCTCCTACAGAACCCCAAAGGAACAGGGGAGCTGGCAAGGATGAATTATCCACCTCGGCTCTGAGGAGTGGATAGGAAGAGAGCAGTGCTACACAAGAAGCTAACAGACTGGCTAGGAGGCTAGAGCCTTATTGGGGATTCAACCCAGCTTGAGTGGAATCCCCAGTTCGGCCCTTTTTACCTTTCTTCTTACCAACTTTGACCCATCCAAGCTGATCCTGTATGGATGGCAGAACTAGCAGACTACGCTGTGCTGACAGAGAGATCTCCTCGTCCGAATCCGAAGGAGATGTCTCATGAGTTCGTTTCTGCGAGAGAGGAGGGGCCGAGGACTCCACAGGACCTGTTGGGGGCGGGTCCTGTGCAGGCGAATCCTCCATCCCGTCCTCATTCTCTTCCTCTTCATCCGAGCTGGAACTGAAGTCATCCATGGGAGGCGGGTCACAAGGCTTCCAGCTTTTGGATTGCGGCTTGGGAGCAGCCTTCTTCTTTTGGGCTGGAATCACTGGACACGATCTGTGAAGGTGCCCTGTAAGATGGCAGTTTCTGCAGCGGAACGCTGTGTTCTCGTAGCCCAGGGGCTGAGTCCAATGGAAGTCTCCAATCTTGAGAACGATCTGGTTTGGTAATCCTTTGCTCATGTCTATTTCTGCGCAGATTCTTGCGAAGGTGTAGATGCCTTTTTCTCCTCTGGAGGTGTCTGTGGCTAGATGGCGACCTAGCTTGTTATCGATTCCTTCAAACACAGCGAAGTGCCATAAATGAGCTGGAAGGTTGGGAAGTCTGACCCAGATGGGTAGTTTGGTGATGATGGCTGTAGAGGGGTCAAAATTTGGGAACCAGGGGGTTAAAAATAGACCCGCTGAGTCCCAGAACCAAGGGCCCTCAGTTAAAGCTTTTTGATAGTCCTCACTGTAAACAAAAATCACAATGAAGAAGCCTTTAGAACAAAGAAGAACCTTGCAGTTGTTGGTCCAGTTGGAGTGAACCCATTTGTAGAGATCTGCTGTGCGTGGCCACAGGCCATTGAACCTGCAAATAATGCCCTTTTCGGCAAACAGTTGAAACTGCCTGTCCATAGTAGGATGCATTATTTCAATGGAGGGGCTTTCCTCCAGCTTGTCCACCAAAAAAGGTTTTGGACCTTGGACTGGTGGAGCTGCATTCTTGGGTTTCTGGGCATGGACAACATCTTTGTAAGAGAATGCTGCTGCTGAAGATGACTGTCCAGCCGCCCCCCCTCTTAAACGAAGGGAAAGAATGACTGTAGCATTTCTTTGAATATTGTAAAATGACAAGGGCAAGAGGTTTTCAAGTTGTTTACCGTTGAAGAGGAGCCTTTGAGAAGAAGCAGGAATCCCCACCCTAAGATCCAGTTTATGTTTGAGGTCCTGCACTAAATCTGATGAGCTCACCCATTGGAGCAGAGATTTGCCTGAGAGGAGCGTTATGAAGATCTGGAAGGACTCGGAATGCTTCTGAATCTGTCGTTCTCTGCAAGACTGAGGCGAGTCTCTTTGTAGTATTTTGTCAAACATTTGCCACACATCCTCCCTGCGTAGGCTTAATACAGAAATTCTAGGAATAAGATTTTCTGGAAGCAATATCAAGCTTCCATTCCTTGAGGGATGCTCGGAAAGGGACTGAGACGAGGGAAAGGGGACATACAGAGAAGCCCAGCTTCCCGCCTTGAAAATACTCTGGGGAAAAGGGAGCAAACAGGGGAAAAACTCCATTAATGAAAAGGAAGAAAAGCCGTCAGGTTGAGGGGGATGCTGCTGAGCCGCTATCAGGAAGCGGAGTCTGAGTATGGCGACGCTCAAACCCCTGCTGGGTTCCTGGTGAGAGCCCTCATGGGAGAAGCCAAACAAGTGGAGGACGCTGGTGCTGAGGATGGCACCTCCGCCGGATGAGCTCTGCTAAAAAGAATCCATAGCCGCGAGCAAAAAATGGGCAAACTGAAGACGAAGACAGGACCTGGGAGGGGAGGCGCCGCGGGGAAGCAGCGAACCCAGGCTACGACGGTAAGAGAGAAGCCGGACCTGCAAGAAAACCTAGTCACCGCCATTTCTCCAGATCAATTTAAGTTTCAACTATCTTATACTATTATTAGTAACATTAATATAAAAGTATAATTTGGTTCTTCTTCATTTTCTTCGATTTGAGTTTAATTTTTTTCCAATTTTATTTTTGAATTTTCAGACATATTACACTGGTACTTTAAGCACTTAGGCTCTGAACACTCATCAAATGCAATATTGGAAAATAGATGATTTTGAACATATGCTCTAAGGAAAATGCATGGGATAATGTTAATATTTATGAGGTAAAACTTGCAATCATATTCTTCCAGGCATGTATATACATGTTCATCTTCATTTGTTGTTAGTTTTCATTTTAGTGCTTGTTTTCATTTTTAGCCATATTTTATTTCTTATTTATGTGTAATTCTTTTTGCAGGTCTTCACCCACTTGATTTTACTAGTAGAAAGATTAAACTTAGGATAAAGTGAGCAGATGTCTTTTTCCAAGTCGCAAACACGTTCAAGGAAGTGTTTGTTTTCATTAGAATTTTCAATTTGTGTACTCTATATCGGTACTTTGCTTTTATATTTGCTTTCACTTTACAATTTTACAAGACAAGTCATGGTCATATTTTGTTTCTTTCATTGATACAATTGAAATGGAATGCTTGGCTCTTGCTTGTTCTCATTTACTGCCGGCCTTTATCTTCTCATGTTTTAAATGGAAAATTAAAGAAGGTCACATTACCTCTCAAACTAGCATGGTTCCTATGAGGGGATCATGTAGAGCAACTACTAGGTCAAGGGGCAACAATGGAGCGATAGCCCACTGTCGCCTCAACTAAGGTTCCTTGCTCTTTATGAAATTTCACTGGTGGGTGGAGTCCCGACATGAGAGGAATAATAAGGATAAATGGATCAATGATAAGATATGGGGTGTCTCCTAAAGCCTATTCACAAGAGAGACTCAATTATATGGCTTGCTTGCTTGAAAAGAAAGGTGATGGGCTTCCTAGGAAGGGCCAAGAGGACACTTGAGCCTAGGTTTAGAGGATATTCATTTACAAGGGTCTCCCTAGACTTAAGGATCCTTAAGGAGAAATGGATTCTATGCAATCCTTGTGGAATTTGAGTTGTAGAGTCGTGGGACCACAAAGAACCCAAGTGGACCAAAACTAGGTCAAGGATATGGGGTTGATCAACCAAGGTGGAATTTGACCTATGTAGGGGAAAGAATAAGATTGAAGGACAAGTTTTCTTTTGAGATTTAAATGCAATGATCCAAGTGAGGACACTAGTCCACATCAACCTAGGGTAAGAATTTCTCTTGTGGCTAGAGCTTGGTACATCTTGGGATTCCATTGTCAGATTTGCTTGAAACTTGGAGGAGATTTAGAGTAAATCCCAAAGTAGTAGTGGACCAAAAATCGAGGGGTTTGAATGGATATAATAAAAATTGTTGGATGCCCTTGGTGACCCTTTAAGGTTAGGATTAGAATTTGGATAAGTGAAGAAAAGAGAGGTAAATTTGACCACCGAAGGGATATGAGGATCAATGCTTTATTGCTTGGGCTTAATGGAGTCAATATACACATATATTGAGATTTTTCATGAGCTAAGGAGCCCTAATTGATCTTTGCTAGCCTCTCCAAGTGCAACAACTAAGTCAACAAGGATTTATACTTCAAATTTGTGAAGAAGACAAAGTTTCGAGGTCTTCAACCTAAGAGGTTCCTCTAGGAACATTCAACTAATCCCTCAAAGCTCAACGCATGCATTTAATCACTTATTCATGGTCCCAGAAGAATTTCACATTATATTAATCCATACAAGAATAATGATAACAAGATAACATGCATTTGACACGTTAGATAATAAGAATAACATCAAAATTTCGACTTACATGAGAGAGAGAGAGAGTATATCCATTCATCAATTTCATATTAGAAAGAAGCTCCAAAGATAATATCAAAAATCCAAACATCATAGTGCATCAAGAAACTCCAAAAAGTTTACCCTAGCAAAACGTGTGAAAAACTCTCAAGAGATATTAATCCAAACCAAGTGATGATGAGAGAAATGAATCACATGTTATCAATTTATATGATCTCTAAAGAGTTTGATTTTCCTAGTTAGGCCTAATTAAGCCCCAAATAATAAAATAATGTGCAATAATAACATCCCTTGGTGACAAGCCCACCAAGATAGCTCAATGGCATAAAATAAGCCTCTCAAGAGGCCAGAATAATCAATATAATGAGTCATTGGGCCATTGAGAAGGCCTAATGAAGTCCAAAGCATGCCATGGTGAGAGAATGGACTCCAAACATAGTGGGAAATGGGTTGGCCCCTTGTTTTCCAAGCAAGTCACTGTGGTGCTACCAAGTGGGTGTGGTGGCACAAGGACATCCTCATGGGTCTCCAAGTGGATTGAAACACTTGTAAACCATCTGGAAGGGCTAGGATGATGAAATAAGCCCTCCCTATGCCTTTTGCAGTGAAACACATCTTGATATGGACCCTGGAACGTCTGCCAAGTGTGTAGTACAAGTGTGAAGTCGGCTAGGCATGGTGATCTAGATGCATCATCTTCATCGAAACAGTGGAACATGAGTAATCATTGAATGATATCGAGGATCCATGAAGTACTCTCAGTTATGGTGGAGGCCCATGGCTCTCAATGGTTACCCTACAAGCTAATGTCGCCTTCTAGAGGGCTTGAATACAACAAATCATTAGAATAATCAAGTAAAAGAGCTTACAAATCATGGAATCAATGGGGCACTTCATGGCGACATGCCCTTCCATAGTGGGTTTTCATATTTACAAGTGTTTCCAAGCTTAATAAGGGGGTTAAACAAGTGTCCTATTAAGTTTTTTCAGCCTTTAAAAGGGGCGACATGTGCATGGTACGTTCATCAGGTAGTAGGTGGGAAGTGATATAGTGATGGAACAAAGTGGGTATCAGGGGAATGCTCTAGGCCACATGTCATGTACAAGGGTAGATATGATGAGGGAAGCCCACACTTGGGTATATGAGTGTAGGAGGGAGAAAGTCGTGGTACAATAGTTACCTCGACCTTTTTTTCCACCCTTCTTTATATGCCTTTTTCCTTTGATTGATTTTTATTCATAAGTGCTCAAGGCTCTAGGGGATGAGAGTATGATGTGTAGGATATAACAATAGGTACCCCCTTTTAAGGTGGGGAATTTCATTGCCCACCATGGGTTCCTTAATGTGGAGGCTCTTCTAGGGCCCATAAGAACCAAGGTGATGGCCATAAATAAGGGGTAGAGCTCATGTTTGACTTTTCCCACATCCTAAATTTGTATGTCCCAACCATATTTTTCATTTTGTGGTACATTTCCTATTTAGAGTGGCTAGATTATGTTTTTTCTTTTCTTTTTAGCTACATCAACCTCTGGGGCATCGTTCCAGGCCCGATCCAAGGCATGGACAAGGAGAGGGGGAGACAAACCCTGTGTGGACCTAGATTGGAAAAATGATGAACGGGGTTAGAATGAGCAGAAGGGAATGATGTATATGGTGTCGGGAAGTGGGATCATGCAACCAAAATCAAGTTTTTCCATGTAGTGCCAACCCTAAAGCTAATGGATAGTAAAGGATATCCCATGGGACTAGGATACAAGGGTAACCACCAAATTGAGCGGAGGAGGTAAGAGTACAAACCTAGCCCACTCTTTCCGCCAAATCCCCCCACCAATCCATGCCCTAAAGTGTCTATGATAAGTAAAAAACATTACTCAACTAAAGTAATGAAGAGTCATACCTTTGGGGTCTAGAGGCCCACCTTCAAACATGCAATTATAACAGATGGGTGAGGGACCACAAGGTTGGATTGGGTAGCAAAGAAAATGGAACATTGAGCTATCTAGTGGCTGCTGGCTATTGACTGAGGACCATCTTGGAGATTTTTTTTCTCTTAGGGATATCACCCTCAAAGTGGTGGGTAAAAGGTCCTAAAAGAAAAGGAAAACTGTAAATGATCTAACAACAATTATAAATTACGCTTGTCCATGGCAACACCTCTACCCTTTCTGGAATTTTACATTTATTAAATCCATGCTAAATCAAAAATTTGCACTGCATCATTCATCATGTGCTTTCTCTTTTAGTTGCGTCCCCTTTACAAATCCTGGGATGATTAAGTACCTATTAGTTTATCCAGTTTGTTTATTGAGTGCACATGGGTCCCTATTGCCTCATTTTCGTTAAGCATTCATTCCTTAATTTCCACATGAGCCTGAAGCCACGACTGTTCCTTGCCTTCATTTTTTCTAGGGTGAGATGTATAGTTAGGCCACTTTTTATTTTCACTCTATTCTTCCACATATTTTCACGCTACCCATGGTACCCGAAAGCCTGTAACTTTTTAATATTTAATTCCAAAAGTTTTCAGGCATGTGGGCTTCAGGCTCCACATCATCACGTGTTTCTTTATCAGTGAATGTAAAAGGTATGGCTTACACTTAGAACCACACTATTTTTTTAAAGTGATGGTTTTTACTCCCGCATTAATGACCCACGAACTCAAAAGCTCGTAATTTTTTTGAATTCCAATTTATAATATCCTACGGGTATTTGGCTCTAGGTACTCCTCTCTCCTCTCTACTAAATTAGTGTCTCTAATAACCAAAATGTTTTTATAATTATATCTGGGCTATTCCCATCTAGGCTACTACATTCATGCTCACTCTTCTACTACCCGCAAGCCCAAAAGCCCGATTAATTAGTAAAATTGCATTTCAAATTTATTCTGGGCACTTCAATTCCATAAGGTAGGATGGGTCCCGCCTTGCATTAGTGATATTCCCGATCCTCTCAAGCCCATAATTATTTGTAAATTTCTTTTGGAATAGGCCGGGAAAAAGTTCCTTTAGCTTAGATGGGTCCCACTACTATTGAATTTGCTCTGAAATTACCTAGGTTACTCTCTTTGGATAATTTTATCTACCTCCTGGGCTTCAACCTTCCGGGCTATCATAACTAGTGGCTCTCTTATACCTTTTTCCATGATTTACTATTGATGCCCATCCATTTCCTCCTTTCTCTCCATCTCGGATATTATCATCCCAACTATATTTAGTGTGCACCCTTTTTATTTTCAAGGCACTCTTGAGCAACCACTATGTTAATGCAATAAATTGGTAAGCAAACATGAAATATTCAAAGGTAATGTATCATGGTCTATTTTGATTTTTTATTTTCGTTTGTTTATATGTCGCTCCATTTTAATGATCACACAATAGTCAAAGTCCTCTCTCTTTATATATATATATATATATACATATATATATATATATATATATATATATATATATCACTGCTGCATTGGTTGGGTCTTGGAGATTGATTTCATCCGATTTATGAATATTTTTGGGCTAATATAAAATCAAATGTGACAAGAGAAATAATTGTTGCTACAATTCATAACAAAGTCTTGTCGTTTTGTATTTTTGAGGTTGAGGCAGTAAACACATTGGACAACATCAAAACCACTCTGGAAGCTAGGATCTATTCCTGCCAACTTCAGAGAGAGATCTCTCTGTAAAATTTAGCTTTGTTTTATGTAAATTTTAGGCTAGTTATGGTTGTACTTGTCTGTTTTGTTTGAAAGGTTTAGTTGATTTGAGTGTGATAATTCCATTATGCTATGGAGTCTATAAACTTAACTGGAGTTTTGCGTCAATTTTTATAGGAGTTATCACAGGGCAAGTTAGGTTGCACTAACTAGATCTTTTCATAAATTAAATGAATTATGTAATAGTAGAAGTGTAAGGTTCAATAGAGACCAAGGAGCAACTAAGAATTCCTTGATTTGAATTCATTGGAAAACATTAAAATTATCAATAGCCAAAATAGGGTGCTCTAGTTAACAAATCCTATTTATCACAGTTTTTGTTGATTAATTCAGAAATTTAGAAAAACAGAGAAAGGAAAAACAATGTTTAAACAAATTGACAGAAGAGACACATCACGATTTAGTACACCACATGAATCCTGTGAAAGGTCCTTGTATTATTTGATGCTCTATTACTTGAAAATTACCATATGTAGAAGGAAATTACATTTGGAAATCAACTGTTAATACTTCAAATAGTGAAGTATTTATAATAAAAATTACAAAATGCTTTACAAAATCACTGTCAAACTAACAGTGTATTATCAGCATAATTACAAACTATATCATCTAATCCTGGCAAAAGGATAGGCCACGTAGGCTGTTGAAAAGAAAGGTGGCCCTGTTTTGATGGTTTCGGTTGCTGAGTCAACCCGAAATAGTCTTGCGATGCTGAATTGACCGTCGTGTTGGATTCTACGTTGGCAAGTTATTTCATTGCTCTAGAATTAACCTTCAATCCAGTAAATCAACCAATTCCTTCCATCTCTTTTCATCTGGCATTGTCAATTTAGTTGCCTTGCGGTAAATTTCTTCTACCTCTATGTATTTGGAAAAAGTTGGCTTCAAGGTAAAAATGTGTTTTACCTCATTTTTCACATGAAATTGTTTGACATAATTTCCAAAAACGCCTTTTCTTTCATGCTGCCCTTAATTCCACTGAACTTGATGTTGCTTTTGGCCACTTCTTTCATCTTCAGGATATAGTCTTCTCGAGTGATCAATTTGTCATTTATAACATATATATTGGGTAGTCCCTTTTGGATTAAGGCTTTAATCTTGTTTGTGAACCTGTTTACCTGCAACTTTAAGGTTCACACCTTTCTTCCAACTGATCAATGAGATTTCTCTTTGTCAAGACTTTCTTGAATTCCAATATGGTGGCAGTTCTATCACTGATTCCTACCTCCTCCAGGTCATACTTGGACTTTGAGTTTAAAAACTTAATTATATTAGAGGCTTCTATGGACATTTCTTCGAGATTTTCTCTTCCTTGCACAATAGTTTTTGTAGCCTTCTCTATCAATTCTTTTTTCTCAAATATGATTTGGATAGAAGGCCAAATCTCATTCATAAAGTCTAATATATTCAACCAAATAGTTTCCTTGGCTTGGGCCAAGGTCTAACCAATTGAAGTGTCTCTCTCTACCTTGTGCAACTTCTCTAATAGTCTATGGAATTTATCCATTTCAGTAACTTGGGAAACTTCAGCTTTGGCCTTTTGCACTTCCAAAGTTTTGAGTTGGCCCTGCAAAGTCTCAATCTCCCTTGACTACAGTGACATATTCAGTAGTGTCTGTGTTAACTGTTCAACACTTGTTGTCTAAGTGGAAGAAGTAGCTGCAGTGTTTGCCCCTGTTGATGGAAGCTGAGAAATAGGTATGGTATCCAGGGGACAATGGCCATATTTACACTGCCTTCCTTCTCCTTTATCATTTTCTCCATCTCTTCCTCCATCTACCTAATCTGTATATTTTGTTCTATGATCAATTTCATCATATCTGCTTTATGTGGTTCACCTTCTTCAATATCTTTAGTCATTAGGTCTTCTGTGGTTCGTATATTGAGCTTATTTATTAAGGTTGCAATGTCCAGGTTCTTGTTTTTAACAATCTCCTCAGCAAAATTGACATCTTTAGGGTCATATCCTATCTTAATCACCAAGTCTTCCAAAGACTTGATCATGTTATCCTTTGCTAAGGAGGACACTTTCTCCATTTTCAACTGTGACTGGACATTTGCAAAAGGAAGCTGCAATTTAGAAAGTGACATAACAATGTTAGTCAAAGTGGAGGATATAATTTCACCAGTTTTCTTATGCATCTCCATTTGATCAATGGGATGTATGTCCTTTGTGTTGAACTCAAAAGCAGTGCTTTTGTAATCTGTTGCTGATTTTGGTTGTGGAATTAGGGCCTCAAGAAAGGCCATCTGCATTTTTCCATGATCTGTATCAAAGAATGACAACAACCTACTTTGTGAGCTAGAGGTCTGCTTCCAGAATTGGTTATAAGTGCTATTTTTTAGAATTTTATTTCTGTGGTTTATCTCCATGTACCTGTCAAAAATTGTCTTCTCTTTTTCTGTTTGGACATTCTGTGATTCTAGCTCAGTTTCCTTGTGACCTTGTGAAGATGAAGGTTCAGTAGGAGATGTTGTGAATTTAGTAGTTGCAGGTGGTGAATCTGTGATGATGATGGCTGCCTGCTCTTCAGTTTCTTTGTCCAATTCTACTCTGGGAGTTACCTTTGCTTTCTTCCTGTAGTTGATTCTGAATTCTTTACCTTCAGTCCTAGTTGTAGATGATGATCCTTCCTCCCTCTGTCTTTTGCTTGATTTTTCCTGAGGAATAGGAGTCTGCAAACTAGAAGTAGAAACAAGCTATTCTTCAGCGTCCTGCAAGGTATTTCCTATCCACTCCAGCTGATTGGCATACTGTTCTATGTCTGGCCTTAAAGTATGAATGTAAGGAGTGTTTTTTTCTCCACTCTAAGCTTTGAAATAATGCCAAAAGGGTCAGAAGACCATGTAAAGCTCATACTAAACTTCATTTCTTTAAGCATTCTATCTACCTATTCACCTGCTGTCCTTGTGTTGCATGCAAATGGGCCGACCTGTGTCTTTATTATGAAATGTGCCTTCTTCTTGGTCACCACAAAGTGTATGTCATCTGAATTCAACATCTACCTGATATAATCCAAGGCAAAAATCCTCATTGGGAGGTATTTGGGGAGTTTATAGGGGGCCAATTCAAAACCATATACCATGATTTTTGTGTAATTTTGGTATAAATACCAATCTTTGGTCTTTTCTTGATCTGAAAAATGCGTAATTCTCTTGATTTCCTTACGAATTCTGCACTGTTCAGAATGTTCATGGCTAGATGAACAAAATCTTCAATAAACTACTTGTAGGTGAATTCTTGTTGTTCTCTCATGACCAATGAGGTCCAAAAGTTAACTAGTTGATGGTTCCCTACATCATCAAGCTTTTGCAATACAAAACTGAATCTGTGTGCCTGATAATAGAGGAATATATAAATCAAAATTGAGGTGTAATTAAACACATGTTATGTAGGAATTTTTATGAATTGTTCATGGATACTATCAACCAAGAATTGACTGAAGTTGAACACCAAGGAGGGCTTGATGTTTGTGGAAAATATGGAAAGGAATCCTAAAAGGGGTTCATCTACCCATTGATCAGAATGATAGCCTAAAATGTAAGAAATCATTGAAATAATCTGCTTGTCCTGATTAGGGAAAATGGAAGAAGGATATGGAGGATTCTTTTTGAGTAATTGGGCATTCTCTCACAAGAAAATCTAAAAAATTCTCATTCTGGTGGCAAAGTCTAGCTTTTGATAAAGCTGGGTGAGGGCTTCTAGGAAGAAAGGGGGAGCATTTTCCATAGTGGGGCCAACATCATTTGGTCAATGGATTGGGCTGTAATGGTGAAAAGAATGTCACATGTAGGGGAAATGATGGCTCTTTGGGTAGGGAAATAACAAGATTGACACCTTATGTTAAATTATGGGGCTTGGAATGTCAAGGGGAAAATAGAATGGGGGAGATTTGACTCCCATAGCCAATTTCACCAGTTTTGTCTGTGTGTTTATCCTCTAACCAACAATATAATTCCAGAAAATCGCAGTCACATAGGGTTTCATTTATCCTGTAATCCCTATCAACTAAAGGTATATGATCTAAATCTACAAAAGGGGGAATTAAAGGATTAATGGGCTTATCTTGAGTCTTAGTTTTAGGAGGCATGACTGTAGAAATATGTGAACAAGATGAATTTGCAGAGGAGGCTTACCGAGCATAGAAGAATAACGGGTTGACAGGCGAAAATGAAAGGGAATTATCATCTTTTTCTGTCTTGATTTGGTCGCAGAATATCTCTGAGAGTGACTGCTATGCCAAAACATCAATAACACAAAACATAAGTGAAAAAGGGATTAGAAGGATAGGTGCAGGAGCTTTTAAACACTGCGTTGAATGTCCTGTTGAAAATGGCGTGGGACCGTTAGGCTAAACAGTTACCCAATAGAAAATTGAATTAAATGGGGAATGATCGTTTGGCTAGGAACACATTTAATAGGCCAACGATTATGCCATGTGGTGGGCGGAGTGTGGTGGAGGGGAAGTGGTGGGGTGAGGCAGAGTAGATGAGGGAAAGCGATTTCCGGAGTGGGTAGTGGGTGGTTAATGGTTTTAGTGAGGGGGGTGCGAAATCACCACAGGGCGACACATAAGGGATGGGGCCTGACGGGAGAAACTACTTTCTGGACCCCCCCACCTTCTCGACGTAAAGACAGAGTGGAGAGGGGGGGGGAAAAAATGGATAAAGGCCGTGGATGAAGTGTGGGAGCAGATCCTGAGGGTGCCCAGTGGAGTGTACTTTAACCTCAATGCGACAAAGAACTTTTTCCTCTTTGTGCTTTAATATTTTCTGTTTGATCTTAGGATAAGGAAAAATGTAACATATAAAGAACTTTATCCATAACACACCTATATAAAGAACTTTTTCCATATGCCACCTATCTGCCTTTCCTTTTTAATCCCATCCTCAAACTTAGGATAAAATTACATGTGCAGATAGTTACAAATAACCCAATCTACCTACCCTTATCTAAACTAGCAATTTTTATTCTTTCCTCTAGGGTGCACTTAGACTAGCAAACCCACTTTATTTCCTTTTATACAGAACGAAAAAACTACCTAACCTATCACCTTATTTCTCCTATTGATCCAAATTAAACAGTTGGATCAATGTCATTTTCTGCCTAACTAGTGATTTGCCCAGATTAAATTGTTGGGTAAGTCTTTATTCTCTATCTAATTTACAGAAATTGAAAGAACTTTAATCATGATTAGATTGTATGATTAAACTAAAAACTAGTGATTGTGGCATTTTGAACAAGTTGCATCCAACTTTTTATTTTTAGTAATGAAGCAAAACTATATTTGAGTAGTGGCATTTACACTTACAACACTTTTAGTTTTATTCATTTTTTTTTTTTTGGTGGGGTTCAATCTTTTCTTCTTTTTTCAATATTTTATTTATACCCTCTTTTCATTTTTTAATTCTTATTCTTTTATTTGGAAATCATTGGAATATTGACAAGTATTTGCAAAATAATATTTCTTAGTTACAATACTCAATTACCTTGAGATCCAATAATTATAGGACCCTAGCAGTGGCTCCAGCTGGGGATGGCACTCTCCCTGTGAGGTGCCAAGAACATGTGATTAGTAGCTTTGAGTGTCTTATTTTAGCAATATCTACCTTTGATTTCTTTGTTGCAGTACTTATGGTTACTCATCAATAGAAGCTTAGGGCCTTTTCTTGCGGGCTTCAACTTTTGTTAAAAGCTCACCCAATCCAAACAATAAGGACAATAATATTTACAATGATAAATGCTAGGAAAAGTTCTATTGCTCAGAGAAATAGTGTTTGAGCATCTTGCCATTGAGAGGTCCACCAGGTAATTCTGTCCCATCTAAATTTTTGATAAAGAATGAATTATTCCCTCTAAAAGCATAAATGACATAAGGTCCCATCCATAAATTGTCAAAATTTCCATGCTACCCTTGCCTTCTCTTCTAGAATCCCACTTTAAGACTTTGTCATCCAAGGTGAAATCATCTGCTTTTGTCCTTTTGTCAAAAAATTTCTTGATATTCTCATGGACGACCTAAGCCTTATTATAAATTTCTTCTGTGGATTGCTGCAACTAGATTGTTTGATCAATTCTCCTTTGAATATCATTTGGCTAAGCCTGCAATTCCTCGATTAACTTCATGACTGAAACTCCAAAAGAGGATAGAAAAACAACATCCATTCCATAAACCATTTGGTATGGTGACATGCCAATTGATTTCTTTGTGGTGAGCCTATCAGCCCAAAGTGCATTTATGAGCTTGTTGCACCATGACTTTTTGTTGTCTGCTAACAACTTCTTGATAATATTTACCAGACTTTTATTTGAAGATTCAACCAACCCATTACCTTGTGGGTAATAAGCATTTGAATGCCCCAAAGTGATATGGTATTTGTTGCATAAATATATCATTTTCTTAGACCTAAAGGCCGCAACATTGTTTGTAATAAGCTTGTTTGGGCAGCCAAATCTAGGCAGAATATTGGTTTCTAAGAATTTGATGATAACAACATCTGTGGCTAGTCTAGAAGGAGTGACCTCAATCCATTTGGTGAAGTAATCAAGGGAAGTAAGGATCAATTTATGTTGAGCAGAGGATGGAGGATGGATTTCTCCAATGAAATCCATTCCCCACTGTTGGAAAGGTCTTTCAACATATATGGGCTTCAAAGGTAGAGGCAAAAGTTTTCTTTTTCCCTCAAAGATTTGACACTTGTGGCAAGATGTTACCCTTTTATGAACATATGGGAAAAGTGTAGGTTAGTAAAACCCAGCTCTAAGGATCTTATTGGAAGTGGTTTTCCAATACAAATGGCCACCATAGTCACCCTCATGGAAATCTTGCACTATTATTTCTGCATCTTCTCTCAACAAACACTTTAGTAGAATACCACCAACATCTTTCAAATATAAAACATTTTCTATGATGCAAAATTTAACTTCTTTTAGTTTCAGAAATCTAGCCTTTGTTTTTGTTAGACCAGGAGGAGCATTTAAATTAAATAAAACATAAATAAGGTATGTATACCAGGGTGAGGTCATGAAAGACTTATCTAGTTGTGGAGTCGCCTATTCCTCTTGATCAACCAATTCAGCTACAAAGTTGATATCTAAAGCATTAAAATTAGATTCAGCCATCAATTTGGCTAACCTTGGTCCTTTGAAAAGTTTGGTTGGCTTGATTTCCGTGTCATATTCCAATATGATGGAAATCCATTGCCTCTTTTGTCATCTGGTCCATTTTGTGTCAAGATATCTTTAACTACAACATTCGGTTCATATCCATCATCATTTTTCTACAAAAGGACAACTGCAATAGTATGTTCAGAAGCAAATGAAAAAATTATAAAATCCTTAGTAAAATCTAGACTAATAAGGACTGGTGCCTTTGTTAATGCTTGTTTAACCTGGTCAAATGATTGCCTAGCTTCAAGGTTCCACCTGATTTCATAATCTCGTTTAATCATGTTTGTGATGTTTCTGAGAAGTTATGCAAGGTTAGGGATAAATCTTGTCAAGAACTTTATTCTTCTAATAAATGACTGAAGTTCTTTAATATTTCGTGGATTTATTTTTAGAATAGCTTCAATTCTTTTAGGATCAATTTTGATACCTTCCTTTGATATGATATGACCAAGAAGTTTTCCCTCTTCAAGGCCAAACACTGTTTTCTTAGGATTTAGTGAGATCCCAAACCTTCTACATTTTTCAAAAACTCTTCTAAGGTGCGTCAAATGTTCTTCATCAGATTTAGAATATATAATTATTTCATCTAGATAGATCACAATAGATCTTCCAAATTCATCAGCAAAAGCAATATCCATTGCTCTTTGAAATGTGGCCCCAACATTCATTAATCCAAAAGGCATCTTCACATACATGAAGGTACCCCATGGAGTGGTAAAGGCTGTTTTGTCCTGATCCTCTGGATGAACTAAGACCCGATTATAACCTAAGAATCCATCTAATAAGGAAATCCTAGAAGATCCAACTGCCTTTTGCAGAATATGATCCATTTTAGGTAAGGGATAGTTGTCTTTTAGGGAAACTTTGTTAAGGTTTCTGAAATCTATACACAATCTGATTTCAACTATTTTCTTCCTAGTTGGCACAATATTGGAAACCCATTTAGAGTACCTAAGAGGAACTATGATTTTAGAATCATACATTCTTTTGATTTCCTTCTCAATTAAAGGCATAAAAACCAGATTTATTCTACGAATTCTTTGTTTAAATGTTTTCTGATCTTCTTTAATTGGAATTCTGTGTTGTATGATTTCTGAATCATATGTTTTAAGATCTTCATAGCTCTAGGCAAAAACATCACTAAATTCCTTGAATAAAGCAATATATTTTTGCTTTTCAGCTGTTGGGATTGATTTAGACAGTTTTATGGTTTTGGGGTCTTTTTCAGTACCTAAAGTACAATCTTCAACTGTTGTTCCCGAGGGCTCAATCTTAGGCTTTTTAGCCACATCATTGAAATCAAATAATTCTTCTAATGGAACTAGACCTCTAGGTAAAACGTTATATTTAAGCTGTAGTGTTTCAAATTCTTCTTTTTTCAGGGTCTATTTCAAGCAATTCTAGTTTATTTACAATTTTATCTACGGGTGTATTTACATCTAAATTATCTAATCGTCTTTCTGGATTAGAATGTTCAACAATTTGACTATCTACTTCAGAGTCCAAATCAATATTGTCATATTGAAATTCATCTTTTGATTGCATAAAACTTTCAATCTGTTTATCATTTCCAAACACCTGCCAATATCTCATGTTATCAGGGACAGTTGGTCGGTGTTTTACCTCCAGTACATATTCTTGATTAGGATAAGACATTTTACAATAGTTGGCTAAGAAAGCTAGATTGTTTGTAATGATGTTTTGTTTTCTAGGAATTGCAGAAAGGTCATATTCAAGAAAACTTTCTAGGAAGTCAAGCACAACATTTCTGTATGCTCTCATCCTAGGATGTTTGGCTAAATATTCTCCTTTAATTTGTTTGATAATTAATTCAGCATCCCCTTGAATGGAGATTCTTTTAGCACCTAACTTTTTTAACAATTGCATCCTAAAATAAGGGCTTCATACTCGGCTATGTTATTGGTACATTGAAAATTAAGCCTGTACGAGTGATCCTCAACATGATATTTCCTATATTAACCACCCAAATTCCAGCTCCAACACCGTCTTTGCTGCTTGAGCCATCAAAACTCATGTTACAAAGAGGTTCAGGAGGAGTATTTAGTTTTGTTATTTGTGATTGGGTTGGGTTTGATTTATGAATTTCAGTTTCAACATTGATTACTTGAGTGTTGATATCCTCATCATTGTAAAGAATGAAAGAATCAAAATCCGAATGAATAAAATAAAATGGATAGTTGTGAGGTTTGTCTTGACTACTTGCCATGAATTTCATCAAGGTTTCCCTATATAGTCTTCTTTGCTTCCCAAAAACTAGTATGGTAGCAAAGCTCATATCCATCTGTAGAGTACCTTATAATTTTTATCCCCATGAGCGTGACAACAACATGCCATACTTAGGGGGAATATCTGCAACCACTATGTCCATTACTAAACTTTTAGTAGGGGTTTGAGCTAAAGTAACACATAGGTATTTGATAAGACCTAGGCATCTAACTTTGCTGGAATCAAAGGAATACAAGTCTTTATAAGGTCTAGTAATGTCAAGTCCTGATTTCTCCATAACAACTTTAGGCATTAAATTATGGGAGGCACTTGAATCTACCATAGCATTATGGAGAATTTTATCATGAATATTCAGGCTAACATAGAATGGGGGAACACCCCCTTCCTGTGGTTTGCCTTCAAATTCTAGTCCAAGTAAGAGTTTGGGCTGGTCATCATTCAGATTTATAGAGTCAATATTTCCCCCTATGTTTAAAGCTTTCATTACTTGGGGTTTGTACATGTTTTTACTCATTAACTCTGTGAGAGGAATATGGATTTTCAATTTCTCTAGTTCATTCTCAATGTTGAACGATGTTTGAATCTTATTCAAGTTGGGAAGTTTAGATTGATCTGTGATTTATTTTGTCATAGGCTCTTTTTGTTGACTGGTGGTTGGGATATCTGTTTGAGTAGTTTTAAAAACACTGTCAACAACTTTCTCGACAAGGATTTCTACTTTTCTCTTGCCAGAATTATCCATAGTTTTAGTAGGAAGACTATCTGTGGTTTTCCTAGGTTCAATTTCAGATGAATTTTTAGCAGGATTATTTGAGGTTCTGAGAGTGTCTGGATTCTTTTTGTTCCTAAGGTTATACTGCCTGTGGACTTCCATTATGGCATTTTCAAAACCTTGTTTATAGTCGTTTGATTCTTCAAAATCTAGTTCAATTTGGGTTAGGAGAAAAAGTTCCTGCTCCTCTTGAGTGAGGAAAACTGTTTCATCATCATTTATTCCCATCATATTTATTTAATTATCATCCAGATATTCAACAATATTCCCCTCATCATCTGTGTAATTTTCCTGAAAAGGAGGCCGAACCTGCTGGTCTGGACAATTTTCTTCTCTTTGTTTAATTTGGGGAACATTCCTTCTAAGGTTTTGGTTTCTATTTTGATGAGCATTTTGGTTTTCTCTTACTTGAGTTTGGTCATTTATGTTTACTCTTTGCATCATCTAATTCACTACTCTCATTAGTTATCAATTTTATGGTCGACAACACAAGTAGAAGGTTCTTCTTTTATGGTAACTCTTTGTTCAGACTTTAGTTTGGCCTTCTTGGGTAGAATGTTAGCTTCAACTTTAATAACATTTGCTTGCATTTCTTCCAAAGTTGTCGGGTCTCTCTCTGTAAGTTTATATTCCATGTCTACATTGAAGCCATCTGAAAAATCAATTAGAAACAGGCTAGGGGAGGGCTTGATGTCTTGTGGAATGGCATTGTAAACAGTATTAAACCGTTCACAGTATTCCTCCACAATTTCATTTGGTTTTCTTTTCAGTCTTTTATATTCATTTAGGAGTTGAAGTGGATTTTTCTTGATCTCCCATCTAGCTAAAAAAGTTTGATGGAAAGCATCAAGGTTCGCTATACTTCCTATAGGTAAACTCCTAAACCATTTCTTGACATCACCTCCTAAACTCTGAGCAAACAATCTCATTTTAACATCAACTTCATCTACTTCTTGAAGGTCAAACACATCATTCATCATATCCACATGCTGCTGAGCAATATAAGCACCAGTGTTATCAAAGGTTAGAATTTTATATTGGTAATCTCTAGGCATAACATTTGGCTAGCCTGGTAAAACCAAAGGTGCATACCTGCCTGCCATATATGTTCTGGAAGTTTGAATTGAAGATGGACCTAATGGAGGTGTAGTTTTGATAACCACTGGGATAGTAGGAATAATAGTTTGAGAGATCACAGGTGAGGAAGTTGAAACTATGGAATGAGTAAGACTGGGAGGTTGTAGATGAACAAACTGGGAAGATTGGCTAGACAAAGAGGCTGCTGCAACCGTTAAAGCAAAAAATTCAACAGTTTGTTTGAATAAAAGCTTCTTCAATAGCTTGGTCCAACACTAAAACTAGACCTTGTAATTTGTCAAATCGCTGTAAGGATTCAAGATCAGGATTTGTTTCAAAATGATAGATCCAGGGTATGTATGATTGCAGTAGGGCTTTATCAATGACAACTTGATCTACAAAAGCTTCAGACTTTGATCTAAACAAACTATGCTGGAAAGGAAAATCAAACTCTATACCTTGAACACTTTCAAATTTCTCTGGAAGAAAGTTGGACCTTGACATATGGATATTCTCAGGAAGAGAATTAAATCTAGACAATGGGCTAGTACTACCTTGAGTCTCTGTAAAACTTTTCTTTCTCACCAATTTCTCAGGTTTATCTACAAATTCAACAGAGTTGGGGTCAGGGTGAGATCTAGTGAAAATTATTTTGGGAGCGAGGACTATTAAAAATCATCAGACAAATAAAAATAAAGTCAATGACAAAGTAGAATATTTACAAAATAACAACCTCAGATCATGTATTTCATAATGATATATAAATCTTTATTTATAGAAATACTGATTAGATACCAGGGATTAATAATGTTTTAGATTAAAAAGAATTATTCCCCAGTATGGTTGCCACCATGTTGTTGAAGAGCGAGTCCATACAGGTTGCTTGATTTTATTGAATTTGTGGAAAACCTGTGATCAGTTATGAAACCAACGTTTCGGACTAACTTGGTGAGTCCATCATCAGGGCAATGAGATAGTATTTGAGAAGAATGAATTTCAGAACCTTATTAATAGTTGAAAGGTTTTTAATTTTGTTATTATTGTTTTTGGTCGGCTAATTAATTAATATTTTGAATCTTTATTTAAATGAATATTAGTTGATTGATTATTTATTTAATTATGTTTTATAATATTATTTTATTTTAATTATTATTTATTTATTTAAATATAATTATTTATTTTAATTATATTTATTTATTTTTTAATATTTTTATTTTTCTATGTATTTATTTGATTAATTATTTATTTAAGAATATTTTATTTGTTATATATAGTTGATTAATTATTTATTTAATTATTAATTTATTTTAAATTATTATTATTTTATTTTAATTATATTATTTATTAATTATATTTATTTATTATTTATTTTAATTATATTTATTTATTATTTAATTATCTATTTATCTTATTAATTATTATTATTTTATTATATTATATTTATTAATGATGATCTTTATTATTATATTATTATTATAATATCTATTTTTAATATGTTTTTGAATTTTATCTATTTTTATGTTATTGTTAAAATAATTATTTGGATATGTGATATTATTTAATTATTATTTAGATTGATATAATTAATCACTCTTAATTATATTTATTTAATTGGTTAGGTATTATGTTATTTACTATTTTGTTATTATTATATAAATGTTATTATTAT
>APFE030261605.1:25204-68470 GCA_000404065.3 Pinus taeda
GCAGCTTTGGACCAAGAAGGATTTGAACTCAAGACCTCTATTCTCGTAGAGTAGCTTTGGACCAAGTGAGCTAAATTAAAAGGTTAGTAATTTTTGGAAAAGAGGAAGGGTTTTTTTTTCTTTTCTTTAGTCACTGAAGCTTTGGGTTGCGTGCTTACTTGAGAAAGCTCTTTTTCCCTACAAAACAAAAAACACAAAACCCAACACGAACATACAAAAAAAACAAACCTTACAGCTTGAAGTTAGCTTTAGTTGGAAACTAACTATTTTCCTCAATGTTTCTCATTTTCCGAGATCACACTAAGGTGCGGCGGAAAAGAGCATACACATGAGAAAAATCATTCCTCTCTATTTCTGATTTGCCCAGATCGCACAGACTCGCGGGGAAAAGAGCATATGTAGAAATGAAAGGTATAAATCTGGTAATAAAAAAAAAAAGAGCTAAATAAACCAAAATAAACAGAGAGAAAATAATTAGAAACTGCAAATAAACAATGTATACCTCCAGATCTTAAAAATGACGTAGCTAGGGCTACCAGAAACCTTTTGGCATGAAAAGAAAGGGGTTCCTCATTGGAAAAAATGTTCCTAAGACAATAGAGCTGTCCTTTCAGCCCGAAAGCAGTTAGAAATAGTAGATCTAGGAAACAACAATCAGATGTAGTTCTACCGCCTTTAGATTTGGATCACCAATGGATGCGGCCCTCAAATAGCTCTGATACCATGTAGGAATTTACAGGGTAAGTTCCTCAAACAGAACACCAAAAGGACACCGCTCATAAATATATCATAGATCAATACACCAGTATTGTTGACTTGGTTAAAACCCTCAAAGAGGGAAACAGTCCACAACCTGAGCCAATGCGGCCAGTTCAGGGAATTTATTAATAAAATAATGAAAATTTACATAAGCGTCTCTCATAACTGGTTACCCTACAAATGACCCTCCATGCTCTTTAAATAGAGATCATGGATCAATCGGGTGTCAAGCCATGAACCAAGTGTCGGTAATACCGAGGAAAGAATGAACTGTTAGATCACTACATATCGTGACCATCAGATTGTAAGTTACAAAATATACATAGTAAAGAAACACACTTTACCTAACTCTACACTCGACCAAGTTATACTTAACTATTTCCTATGTGTCAGAATATCCTAAAAAAAAAGCCAATCAACCAAAGTCATATTTTCCCATTTAGATTTTTCCATTGTTGCCTGAGTAGCCTCATCCCAGACTACTCTAGAAAAAGGATAAGTCACAGATAACTGATCCATAATTTTCTCAATACCCTTGTAAAATATACATCAGCCTGTCCCTACCTATTTCCTCTTCTCTTCATTATCCAAGGTGAATAATTTATTGGCTAGGGATAACCACAAGAGAATGATGCAGATTAGATCTAGTGAAGAAATCTTGTAGGAGAACATTTTAAAAGAAAGAGCCAAAAGAATAAAAATCCTATTCAACCCAGCCACAATGGAATAGGTGCAAAAAGTATATAAGGGAAATATTTTCCATAAAATATAGGAAATACCTAATCTATTATAAGGAAGAGGAAAACATAATGAAAATAGAAATGCATGAGAGATAAATTTGATTCTAAAAGATCTCAAAGACGACATTGACATGTATGACCCATGGTCCACTAGAGAAAGCCGGAGAGGTGGGGGAAAAAGAAGTTATTCTCTCCATCATGAGTGGTTGGGTGAGAATGATTTGATCCAATATTATTCTCATTGAATTATGCAAGGAGGCTACTTGTGCTTGGGGATCATTGAGTTTATTGTGGATTCTTTGGGTTGATCACATTCTTTCTTGTTAAAGTCGTAGCATTTTTGAACATTAAAGTTAGGAGCCATTAATGTTTAAGTCACATTATATAGTGAATATGTGACCAATGAAATACAATATCAATATTGATGTTAGAAATTAAGTGGTCAAACTACCTAAGAAGTAGGGGTGCTATAAATAAGTTAGATATGATGAACGGTGTGTGTGTTGAAGATGTAAGGATGAAACTTTATCATCAAATATTTTATATTCTTTGTCCATCATTGCCTTACATTTATGTGTGTGCCTTGACCATATGGCCCTGATTTTGGTCGAAGATTATTCCCTTGAGATTTTTTTGTTTGTTCGGATCACTATTTTCTCTGATGATCGTGAGATTTTCTCTGCAATTGCTTAGGACCCTTGTTTGGTTTAGGACCATTCCTTTTAGGATATGACTTCTTAGGATTCTTTGGATTTAGTTTCTACTGAGCGGCTAAGGCTTTCTTAGAAGAGTTTCCAAGATTAAGAAGACCAAGATGTAATAGTTTTTCTTGTTCTCTTATTAAAGAATCACAAAAGGTATCAAAGGAAGGGGACTTGTAGGTTTTCCCTTGAGAAATGAAGGCTTCTCTTATAGAATGGAAGGTGGAAACAAACACAAAGTAGGCTAGTCCCAACTTAGTAAGAATGGAATAGATAAGGTTACTATCTTCTTTCTTAATGTTAACACCTTCTAAGAGAAGTCTAAGGGTCTTGAACTTGGACAAAAAGTCTTCAATGGAACAAAAATTATTGGAGTCCAATGTAAGAAACTCATTTTTGAGTTGATGGGCTCTAAGTTCACTTTTAATTCCAAAAACTTTACTGATTTGTTTCATTTCTTCATCAGGAGTATCAAGTTCTGCAATATGAAATCTAACATCTGGAGAAATAGACATCCCTATCAACCCACGTGCTTGATCTTGCCTATTTTCCCATTAGCTACCTTATCTTCATCTTTCGGTTTGGTTTCTTGGTTTAAGGCTATTCTCTAGAGACCTTTACTTCTAAGTAAATTCACAATGTAGGACCACAATTGGAAGTAGTTAGTGCTGCCAAGAATTACTTGGCATGGACTTTCCATTTTCACAGAAACTAAAGCTATAGATGCTGAAACTAAGTGTTCCAATGGAAAGATCTCGAAAAATTAAGCCGATTAAACAAAAAACGTCTCTGAAAATGGCTTGTAGATGAAGAAGTTATGGCTCTTTGAAGAAAAGTTGTTGAAGATGCCGACGAAGTGTGGAAATGTGTAGAAATGAATGATAATGTTAATTAAAAAAAAAAATCCGCCCACTTTCCAAACTTAATCTAATAAAGCAGCTTTGGACCAAGTAGGATTTGAACTCAAGACCTCTATTCTCATAGAGTAGCTTTGGACCAAGTGAGCTAGATTAAAAGGTTAGTAATTTTTGGAAAAGAGGAATGGTTTTTTTTTCTTTTCTTTAGTCACTGAAGCTTTGGGTTGCGTGCTTACTTGAGAAAGCTCTTTTTCCCTACAAAACAAAAAACACAAAACCCAACACGAACATACAAAAAAAAACAAACCTTACAGCTTGAAGTTAGCTTTAGTCGGAAACTAACTATTTTCCTCAATGTTTCTCATTTTCTGAGATCGCACTAAGGTGCGGCGGAAAAGAGCATACACATGAGAAAAATCCTTCCTCTCTATTTTTGATTTGCCCAGATCGCACAGACTCGCGGGGAAAAGAGCATATGTAGAAATGAAAGGTATAGATCTGGTAATAAAAAACAAAGAGCTAAATAAACCAAAATAAACAGAGAGAAAATAATTAGAAACTACAAATAAACAATGTATACCTCCAGATCTTAAAAATGACGTAGCTAGGGCTACCAGAAACCTTTTTGCATGAAAAGAAAGGGTTTCCTCATTGGAAAAAATGCTCCTAAGACAATAGAGCAGTCCTTTCATCCCGAAAGCAGTTAGAAATAGTAGATCTAGGAAATGACAATCAGATGTAGTTCTACCGCCTTTAGATTTGGATCACCAACGGATGCGGCCCTCAAATAGCTCTGATACCATGTAGGAATTTACAGGGTAAGTTCCTCAAACAGAACACCAAAGGACACCACTCATAAATAGATCACAGATCATTACACCAGTATTGTTGACGTGGTTAAAAACCTTAAAGAGGGAAACAATCCACAACCTGAGCCAATGCGGCCAGTTCAGGGAATTTATTAATAAAATAATGAAAATTTACATAAGCGTCTCTCATGACTAGTTACCCTACAAATGACCCTCCATGCTCTTTAAATAGAGATCATGGATAAATCGGGTGTCAAGCCATGAACCAAGTGTCGGTAATACCGAGGAGAGAATGAACTGTCAGATCAGTACATATCGTGACCATCAGATTGTAAGTTACAAAATATATATAGTAAAGAAACACACTTTACCTAACTCTACACTCGAGCAAGTTATACTTAACTATTTCCTATGTGTCAGAATATCCTAAGAAGAAAGCCAATCAACCAAAGTCATATTTTCCCATTTAGATTTTTCCATTGTTGCCTGAGTAGCCTCATCCCAGACTACTCTAGAAAAAGGATAAGTCACAGATAACTGATCCATAATTTTCTCAATACCCTTGTAAAATATACATCATCCTGTCCCTACCTATTTCCTCTTCTCTTCATTATCCAAGGTGAATAATTTATTGGGTAGGGATAACCACAAGAGAATGATGCATATTAGATATAGTGAAGAAATCTTGTAGGAGAAGATTTTAAAAGAAAGAGCCAAAAGAATAAAAATCCTATTCAACCCAGCCACAATGGAATAGGTGCAAAAAGTATATAAGGGCAATATTTTCCATAAAATATAGGAAATACCTAATCTATTGTAAGGAAGAGGAAACCATACTGAAAATAGAAATGCATGAGAGATAAATTTGATGCTAAAAGATCTCAAAGACGACATTGACATGTATGACCCATGGTCCACTAGAGAAAGCCGGAGAGGTGGGGGAAAAGGAAGTTATTCTCTCCATCATGAGTGGTTGGGTGAGAATGATTTGATCCAATATTATTCTCATTGAATTATGCAAGGAGGCTACTTGTGCTTGGGGATCATTGAGTTTATTGTGGATTCTTTGGGTTGATCACATTCTTTCTTGTTAAAGTCGTAGCACTCTTGAACATTAAAGTTAGGAGCCATTAATGTTTAAGTCACATTATATAGTGAATATGTGACCAATGAAATACAATATCAATATTGATGTTAGAAATTAAGTGGTCAAACTACCTAAGAAGTAGGGGTGCTATAAATAAGTTAGATATGATGAACGGTGTGTGTGTTGTAGATGTAAGGATGAAACTTTATCATCAAATATTTTATATTCTTTGTCCATCATTGCCTTACATTTATGTGTGTGCCTTGACCATATGGCCCTGATTTTGGTTGAAGATTATTCCCTTGAGATTTTTTTGTTTGTTCGGATCACTATTTTTCCTGATGATCGTGAGATTTTCTCTGACCACCAAAAAAATCCCTCTCATTTCAAGTACTACTTGTGTCTCTAAACTACCATGATGGATTAATGTACTGTTATGTTTGTTTTCATTAATGATTTTCCTCAAAAAATAGATGCATTTATGTAATGAATATCCAACTTACAAATGTTTTTGCATGTTTAGATAGGTACATGATGGATTTGGCTAAACTAATAAAGAATCTTGGTACACTAATGAAAGAGATTTGCATTGATGATTGACCTCATCAGTGGAGAGGAACTTTCTATAATAAAATATTGAGAAACTTAAAGTTGGATTTCTTATCTTCTTGATGGTGAATACTATATAGGATATACAAATATAGTTCATCGTCCAACTGTTTTTTTGGCATTGTTTCCATTTGTGTTATATATGAAGTGTCTTTCTATATTTATTGGTTGATGCAAAACCAAACTTGTATGCATATTTTTTCCTTCAGCAATGGTCTCAATTCATTACTGCATCTCTTTGGTGGTTGCTACTACTTATCATAGTTTAGGTAATCCATCTCAAGAATTGTAAAATCTTCATAGTGACAACATTTTAAACCAAGGGTTGAATTCCTTGTGTCTAGTGTCGAGGAATGAATATGCATTATGTATGTCCATGTAAGAGATATGAAATGCATATCTTTGCAAATAGGCTGGTTTGTTTGACAATTTACCATATCGTTAATGTTTTGGGAATTCTATGGAGAATTTTGTCCTTGCACTCTCAAGGTTCCATGTGCAATTTTGAAGCTGCAGTTGTTTAGTGAAATCTTTAGAAATTTTGATGTATCTCATAAATTTTAAATTTAGGTGGAAAAAGAACATTTAAGTTATAGTCTAGAAGCACCACTTGAACTAAAAAATGGAAGCAACGTCGGGTTTAAATCGGCATGCCATACACATAATGCAGTGTGGTTTTTATCAACTATTGAATGGCCACACATTTGTGATTTGTTAATGGCCTTGCATAATCTCCACATAGAAATAGAGGAATTTTTTAGTTAACTAAAAAAAGTGTCTATTAACTTAAAACATGCTTATTTGATTGAGATATTCTCTTACCAACAACAAATGCTAGGGACTAAGGAGGACTTATTTTATAATGAGCGGCCTCAATTATCTACTAGTAGTTTGGGGCTTTTGAAATGTATGTGGTTTAAGATTTATTTGAAACGGTTTAAGAGGATCCATGAAGGAAAAAAAGAAAATTTTGGAATTAAAATTGTTTGCCAAATTTTTGTGATGCTTGTGTTCTTGAAGTAGATCCTGAAGAGTGTGATTTGTTGTTTTTTTTTAAGAGAGTGTAATTAAAATCTCACATTTGAGAATTTAATGAAAATATTGAAGTATTTTCAAATAAAATATTTGAAATTTTTTATTAGTGGACTTTTGTGTCTAGAAGATATTTCTTTAGTTGTGAAAGTTCACATTCCACATAACCATTTCAAGAAGATGACTGGTATAATTGAGGTTTTCATTTGGGTTATTGTTTCTTAGAATTTTAAGCTTGAAGGCTTGCAGGATTCCATTGCTAAGGAAGTGGATTTGAAATTTGATGGAAGCTTGGACAATGATTTGTGGAAGATGACATTGTATTTTGAGAGGAATGAAAAATAAGAATAAGAAAATAATCTCAGAGGTGATGAAAATAGGTTAAAAAAAATTGACAATCATGAACTGAAACAATTTTTGTAGGACTTATAGCTCAACACTACTGTAATCCACCAAGAAAGTCTTCTGCAACATCTGGAAATGAAGTGTTGACTTCATGTGTTGTGAATATTGGTTCTAAAGTTGCACTTTTTTTTTTGCATTGAGGATGGAGTCGCTATGCTAACAATAGGTGCAACTCTCCCATCTAGTGGGGAAGATATATCAAGGCATCTCCCTAATCCCAATTCTTTTATGATGACCCTCAAGCAAGTCTGGTGTTATTTATTATGTTGTTAGTGAAATAATCAATGATCCACATTGTCATGTGACAAAAAAATATAGTGCATTGTATTTGATAAAACAAGTACCCTCACAAAAGGAAAACCCTTTGTTGCTAGTGCTAAAGTTCTATCATATATGTAACTGGGATAATTTATCAAAATAGTTTCATGTTCGTTAATTTAACAATAGAAGCTTAACTTTACCCATGCAATTATGACCTTATTGCAATCTTCTAACTTCGTCTTCCCATTCTAAAACTATAGGTATTACTAAATTCCCAACAATTATAGCCATGAATCCACTATCATTGTCAATAGAATTGAAGTGATAAAAACACGTGATATTGTTTAGGAATTCAATTCCAGATTTAATCCTAACCATTTACGTAACTAATCCAAAAATCCTCAAACTTCTTGGAGCATTGGATTATGGTTCACTCTATAATTTTAGTGGTTTTCAAATAGAGGTTGGATATAAAATGGTTCCCAAGCTAGCAAAAATAATGCAACTCTTCCACATGTAATAGAGGTTTAGATGTAAAATGATTTATTGTTTTCACTATGGTTCAAACAAGATTTCATTAGATTTTTATGATGACCTCAACTTCAAACACATTCAACAAAATCGATTCAAACAAAGTTGAGAAGTGAGCATCCATTGGCAAGGCTAGTGGAAAACTACGTATATCACTTCCATTTCTTTTACGAGCCACCTACAACTATATATATGAAGGGGCTTGGTGTTGGGTTGTGTTATATTCTTTCCACAACTAGCCCACATAGTTAACCGGGGGGTTAGAGGGGGGGCAGAGCCCCCCCTTTGTTGCGCTGATTGCGAAGCGGGGGTTTCACAGGGGGGTCAGGTAGCCCCCCTCTACAGGGTCCACGACAGCGTCTCAGGAAATTTTTTTTGACCCTATATTAGGTTGGGTGGACCTACCTATCGTTTTGTGCATGGTTTTCACACATGGTTTTGGTTGCGATGGCTTTCGGTCCATGGTGTTTGATGCTTCGACATATATAAATATGTATTATAGCACTGAGAGGAATATAATGGAAAATAAATCTGGTAGTCCCGATTTTGGGATCCAAGTGAAAATCTCTGTGTATATGTGTTTTATGTGTTATGCTCTTGCATTGTTTATTTTCTATGTTTTAGAATTCGTATGCAGGTAATTTATGTATGGGGTTAAAACCTACATTTGGTATCAGAGTTGTTTTGGCTTCAAGGGGACGCCTTTGTTACTGAGGGGTTTCGCTTGGGCTTGTGGTAGACCCTATTTAGTGGGAGATCTGCGGGATTGATTATGGTGGTGAAAGAATATGGCAAGCAATGGAAAGATAGAGATTGAGAAATTTAATGGTCAGAGTTTTGAGTTATGGAAACTCGAGATGGAGGATCTATTGGTGGATAAAGATCAGTGGATTGTGGTAGATCTAGGTACTAAACCAACAGGAGTGTCCGATGAAGAATGGAAAAATTTGGATCGGAAGGCGAAGAGCACAATATGATTGTGTGTCTCAGATTCAGTATTGTTGAATGTATCAGGGGAAGCTATGGCAAAGGATTTGTGAAACAAGATAGGAACTTTGTACCAATCTAAGTCTCTAGTGAATAAACTGTTCCTAAGGAAAAAGTTGTATGACCTGAGGATAAAAGATGGAGACTAGGTGAGAGAGCATATGAACGCATTTAATACTGTGGTGAGTCAGTTATTATCTGTTGATATTAAAATTTTAGATGAAGATAAATGCATCAGTTTGTTGTGTTCTCTACGAGATTCATGGGTTAGTTTGGTATTGCAATAGGTGGTAATGCAACTGCCTTGCAATTTGATGAAATAGTCTCATCTTTGCTAACGGAGGGGATGAGATAGAAAAGTATGGAGAGCTAGAATGATGATGCCTTGTCTATATGAGGATGGTCCTAGAAAAGAAATAAAAATAAGTCATCGTGTGGGAGATATAAATCTAGAGGGAGATCTAAATATCCAGGAAAACCTGTAAAGCTTCTTTCCACAGAGGCGAAAACCACCTCAGATGAAGGTGGGGATGTGTACTTGGCTTCCTCAAGTACACATGTAGATCATGAGGCATGGTTGATTGACTCAGGTGCATCCTTTCACTTCACTCCCCATAGAGAGTGGTTCTACGAGTATGAGAAATATGATGGTGGTGATGTCTTCTTGGTGGATGACAGGAAGGCTAGAATCGTTGGTTGTGGAAAAGTAAAGTTGAAGTTGCAAGGTGGAGGGATTAGAACACTTTTGGGTGTTCTGCATATTCCTACATTGGCCAGATATCTAATTTCCGTAAGCAAGCTGGATGATGCAGGTGTAAAAACAGTGTTCGAGAAGGATACCTGCAACATGGTTCGGGGTGCACTTATATTGATGTGGGGAGTTCAGATTGGAACTCTATACAAGCTACAAGGTAGCACTGTTGTTAATGGATGCAACAGTTCTGTGCTTCCTGAAAGTGGAGAAGAAAATCTAGTGGTCTCTAAAGAGAAGACCATGTTGTGGCATCAAAGGCTTGGACATAATGGAGATAATGGCCTTCGAATACTTCATGATAAAGGTATGGTAGAAGGTATGAATAATATCTCTCTGGATTTTGATTTCTGTGAAAATTGTGTATATGGGAAGTGGAAACGAGTGATTTTCCCCTCTGGTTGTAAGAGTGTGAAACATATATTAGAGCTTGTGCACAGTGATGTGTTTGGACCTATGAAGGTTCCATCACTGGGTAAGTCTATGTACTATGTATCATTTATAGATGACTTCTCAAGGAATACATGGATATATTTCCTTAAGAAGAAATCTAAAGTCTTTGACAGGTTTAAAGAATTTAAGGCTCTGGTGGAAAACAAAACAGAGAAGAAGATAAAGGTGTTGAGGTTAGATAATGATTGAGAATTATGCAGCAAGGAATTTGAATAATTCTGTAAGAGGTGTGGTATAGCATGGTAGAAGACTACTCCATACACACCTGAGCAAAATGGAGTTGCAGAAAGAATGAACAATACATTGATGGAAAGGGCAAGAAGAATGCTCAATGGTGTCGGGTTAGGACAAGAATTCTAGGCAGAGTGGTAGAGATAGCATGTTACCTCGTCAACAGATCACCTTCATCAACGTTGGAGGATAAGACTCCACAAGAGGTATGGACTGGTAAGAAACCCTCTCTTTCACATCTGAGGGTATCTGGATGTGATGCATATGTACATGTTCCAAAGGAGAAAAGAACCAAGTTGGATAGTAACTTTGAAAAGTGCCTCTTTATTGGGTATAAGGATGGTTTAAAGGGTTATAAGATTTGCAACCGAGTAAAAAGGAAGGTTGGGTAAAACCGAGATGTGGTGTTCAGAGAGGTGAAGGATGTTATTAAACATGAAGTCCAACCAAAGGAACATGAGAATGTAGAGTTTGACCTCAAGGAGGAAGAATCAGACTCTACAAAAGATGGCAAATCAGAAGATGAAGAACCTCAAACTCCGGGCGTAAGAAGATCAGTTTGAGAAATAAGGCAGTCAGAAAGGTATAGTCCATCTGCTTTCTATTCAAATTTTGATTTATTGTTACTGATGGTGATCCCAGAACTGTGAAGGAAGTAGTAGATTCAGAGGATGGCAAACTTTAGAAAGAGGCCATGGTTGATGAAATGGCATATTTGCACAAAAATAAAGCTTGGGACGTAGTGGAGTTGCCGGTTGGAAGAAAACCCATTGTCTACAAATGGGTGTTCAAGAAGAAGACAAATGCAGAAGGAAAGTTGGAGAAATACAAAGCTCGGTTGGTAGCAAAAGGTTATTCCCAGGTGCCGAGAATTGATTTTGGTGATATTTTTTCTCCTGTTGCCAAGGTAGCTTCTATTATAGTACTTTTATCTGTTGCTGCTGCTTTTGATTTTGAAGTAGAATAGATGGATGTGAGGACAACATTTCTTCACAGTGGTCTGGAAGAGGAGATCTACATGAAGCAACATGAAGGTTCTGTAATGAAGGGTAAGAAAGAACTGGTACACAAGTTAAAGAAGTCATTGTATGGGTTAAAACAATTACCAAGGATGTGATATCAGAAATTTGATACATTTATATGGGGACTTGACTTCACCAGAAGCAAAGTAGATAACTATGCGAATTTTAAATTAATTGGTGACCATGTTATTTATTTGGTCTTGTATGTGGATGACATGTTGTTGGTTGGAAATGAAAAAGAAATTATCTAGGATTTGAAGACCCAATTGTCCTCCACATTCGACATGAAAGATATTGGTGCTACAAACTATATTTTGGGCATGGAAATTAAAGGAGATCGGGCAAAGAGGAAGCTCTGGTTAAACTAGAGGAAGTATGTCAAGAAAATATTGCAGAGGTTTAATATGTAGAATAGTAAATCAACAAAGGTTCCTATTCCTATAGCTGTAAAGTTATCTACAGAATAGTGTCCCAAGAGACAAGAAGAGGAAGAGGACATGTCCCATGTTCCATATGCAAGTGTAGTCGGTAGCCTAATGTATGCGATGGTCCGTACGAGATCAAAAATTGTACATGCAGTGGGAGTATTGAGCAGGTTTATCTGAAAACCAGGGGAGGAGCATTGGACAACAGTGAAGTGGGTTTTCAGGTATTTGTGTGGCACTAGTGATTATCGTTTGTGCTACCAAGGAAGAACATAATTCAACAGAGTGATGGATATTCATGGCTTTGTTGATTCAGACTGGGCTGGAGATCTGGATTAGAGAAGATCTAAAAGTGGGTATGTGTTTAACCTATTTGGAGGTGTAATCAGTTGGATGAGTAAGAAATAATCTGTAGTGGCGCTATCAACTACAGAGGCAAAATACATGGTAGCCACACATGCAAGCAAGGAAGCAGTTTGGTTGCAGAGATTGTGTTCAAGTATGGGGTTAGTATAGGGAGCTATAAGGATAGATTGTGATAGCCAAAGTGAAATTTTCTTGGCAAAGAACCCTGCTTACCATTTAAAGAAAAGCACATTGATGTTCAATATCATTTTGTGAGGGATATGATAGAAGACAAAAAGGTGGTGCTGGTAAAGGTGGACACTTTGAAGAATACTGCAGATGCATTAACAAAATTTGTGAGCTTTGGTAAGTTCTCTTGGTGTAGAGAAACAATGGGTGTTGCAGGGCAAGGTAAATGACTAAGCTCTCCTATGGCCCCCTGTGGAAAGAAAACAACAATTGGGAGAATGTTGGGTTGTGTTATATTATTTCCACGACTAGTCCACGTTGTTAACTGGGGGGTTAGAGGGGGGCAGAGCCCCCTCTTTGTGTGGTCGATTACACCATAGGGGGGTCACAGGGGGGGAAGGTAGCCACCCTCTATGGGGTCCAGGGCAATGCCCCGGGAATTTTCTTTTTGGACCCTATATTTGGTTGGGCAGACCTACCTATGGCTTTGTGCATGGTTTTCGCACATGGTTTTGGAAGCGATGGTTTTCGGTCCATGGTTTTGGACGCGATGGTTTTTGGTCCATGGTATTGGATGCTTCGGCATGTATAAATATGTATTATAACATTGAAAGGAATATAATGGAAAAACAATCTGGTATTCCTAGTTTCAGTATCTATGGGAAAATCTCTGTGTACAAGTGTTTTATGTGTTATGCTCTCACATTTTTTATGTTCTGTGTTTTAGAATTCGTATACAGGTTATTTTTTTACAAGGTTAAAACCTACACTTGGGACCAAGAATATTGCTTAATTAACTTCTAAAAAATTTGAAGCTCTTGTAGGAAACGATATAAGACGTTTAATAGATGAGATAGATATTCTAGTTGGTAACTGGAAGATGATTTCTAAGTGTGGAGTGTCTACACCTTCATTTGTAGAGGATTATTTAAAGGATATGGAATACATGCCAAAATATGAATTTTGGTGGCCTTGATAAAAGACTAGTGGCAATGTTGGCCATTTCTGATCTATTTGAAAGGGAGGAAGTTTTTTCATAGAAGATATAAAGAAAATGGGCATACACCTAATCATGGCTACAAGAGATAACTAAACAACAACTCAAGTTGTTTTTCAAGAGGTGGGTACTTAAGATGTCAAGGGTAAGGTCATTCCTGCTGGAAAAGGTGAAACACTTAGCTCTCTTTAGAAGGATGGAGTTTATGATATGCAATGGGAAGCCATATATAAATCCTGGGAACTCAATTGGGTGAAAAAGAAGCACTTCTCATTCTCATTTTTTTGGATGAAAACTTTCCAAAAATTAAAAGTAAACCACCATACAAACGGAACACAATAGCCCACATGAATATCATCTGCCAAATATGTAAAGCTGACAATTTTGTAGTACTTTGAAGTGCTATCAAGAAAATGAAATCAAAAGGCTTCTACGCGAATCTCACATTCACAATACTTATAAAGTATATGGGTGGCAGAGAATATTAAAAAACACATTGTTGGTTCTGCACCAGATAAAATCCCTTAACTCAAAATCGAGGTCATATAAATAGACATTTTAAAGTGGTTTAAACTCTAGATTGACGAAATTTGGGTTCCCTACCCCTACAATACACCTTGCCTTAGTATAACTAGGTGCTCTACAAGATTCATTTTTTCTCACCATAAAGAGCCAAAACTAACCACTGGTTGTATTTTTCTATTATCGGTACTTCTAAGCTAACCAGAAAGTCCTTGTAACCCAATTGGCTACCTGCACATGATGATCATAGACCTGTAATAGAATCTTGATATCATTCTTCCGTTTCCCAAGGGAAGATTTAGACTTCCAGTTCCAAATAGTGCATCAAACCAATATTCTTCATATCCATTTCAGCAGCCAACTCCTTCTTTCATTGGGGAGTCAAACACATAAGGAAGCAGATTCCCAAGTTTATCTACCACAACCTTGACATGGAGGTTGGAATTAGTTTTACCAAGCCTCTATAGGTATGCAACAAATATGCCAGTCAAAAGGTATCATCAATTCAATGACGAAGAATTTTTCAAGAAGATACCCATGGACATACAATCCATAATTTCAAATCTCAACAAGGCTCATAGAAATGAATCAACACCATTATTTAGAATATAAAATGGTCTTTAATGCTTTATTCTCACTTATTCTACCTGCTCCCTCTGAGACTAATGTCTCCCTATTATGATTTTAAATCCTCTCATGCTTCGGAAGCAATCCATATAATTTTGAAGAGCATTTATTTTGTTGCAACTCAAGACATTGATCTTAGCATTGAATTTCTTTTCTTTGTATATATCTCCATTAACAGTTTTATGTTGAAGGTTGTCCTACAATTTCTGAAAATAGTTAATCTAAAGATTACATTCTGAGGTTCTTTGGCATTGTTTCATGTACTTCCTATAGACATATAGATATAGTTGATTAACCACTATTCCTCCTATCTTCACCATCAAGCGATAAGTGACCACTATTATTTAAAGATATGTCTGAGATTTTCACTCACACATTCTTGCATTTTCATGGAGAAATTTCCATCATCAAATATTCAGTTTTTTGGCATAACATTCATGCAATATATAAGCCAAATGGCTTTCTTCCAAGTATTGTTCATAACTTCTCACCACACTTGTAGAGAAGTTTAAGAGTTTTGGTGAATCTAAAATTAAAACAATACTTTAGAAATGGGTTTTATTTTTATTTTCCATGGATCTTGTCATTATTTTTCATTGTCTCTATAGATTTTGAAGAAACAATTCTTAATCCATTTACTTCTAAGGAAGATACATATTATATAGATCTTTGATTGCTTAGGAATATTTGTAAACTCCACAATATTCACCTTGGGAACTTATATCATGGACTATATGTTTATTGCTTGACAACCAATAATATTCCTATAAGCCAATATTATCACATAATAAGGCAACGAAAAAAGTAAAAAATTACTTCTAAAGAAGAATCATATCCTATTGAAATTTATGATGTTTATTTATCCTTAGTTTCGTTAACTTTGTCACAGTTGATGCAATAATAGCACAATACAAAGCATCGGTCAAAGCTTCGATACCCAAAATTTTCATTGGGAAGAAGTTAGAAAGCATATATTCCAGCCTCTCATGAATCCCAACACAATATAGAAGCATCATTTTTTAATCCATGAAGGGATTTTCTCCACATTCCTTGGTAAACCTATTGATCTATGACCTTCCCTCAAACATAAAAGACCAACATTGGGTCCCTTCAGGTACCATACAATATTCATAAAAAATTGGGTGAAGATTGACAACTAGGGATTATTAAGGTCACATTGTGGCCATAACAATTAAACTCCACTTTTTCATTCGAAACATATATGTATGTGTCGAGCCATGATTGCATGTACACAAGAAGTATAGATTTTTCATTTTGTTTGCTAGAATGCCTCAGCTAAGTTTGATATAACACCAATACAATACTATTGTGTGAAGTGAATTCCATAGGTATTTTTCACAAATTACAAAGTATATGAACTTTAGATAAGAAATCAATAGTGTTTAGATATTAAAGAAAGGTATTTTTTCACAGATTACAAAGTAAATGAACTTTAGATTGGAAATCATTAGTGTTTAGATAGAAGGTAGGGAAATATTATAGATATATAGTTAAATATTGAGAGCTCTTTTATTCCAAAATATCTACATATGTGCATGGGAAGGTAGATTTTTGAGGAATCCCCTCCAAGATTTCTTATGGATCATTCTTAACTCCTTTCACACTCTTGTATCCTCCTGTTATGAAGGAGGATCTACGCAGGTGTGGCTTTGCCTTTTGGCATTGGGTCAAGATCTCTGATAGATAAAAAATTGAACCCTCTTGTTTTGGTTGTGGCAGAAGAATTGATATAGGTTTTCTAAATAGTGAGGTTCCTACACTACATGAAATTCATTGGATTTTATTCTTTAGGGGAATACAAAAGCTACATCAAGAAATTCCATCCCTAGTCCATGTAGTTGTGAAGTATTCAATCACTGCCATAGAGAGCAACAAACTAATCATGATATCCACTACCAAGAGAAATAAAAACTTTCTTACAAAGTGTTACACTGTATCTAGAATGATTTTTCAATGAAATTTTATTTCTTAGAAATAAATCACCATCTCCATATTTCCACGACTTAAAATGTTAGAAATAAATTATGTTTAAATAGTAGAGTAAACAACAACTTGTATTCATTAAATTTGAAAACTTTGCATGCTCTATCCAACAAACTTTAAATCATGCCCTTACAAATTGGAATATCAAAACCCCAAGAAACGTTTTTGACATATCTTCAAATATCTTGATGTCTTGTGTAGTTTTCCCTATTTTAAGTGATATAATGGAGATGCTACTAAACTTTGAGGATGGACAATCCTTATTAAAAGAAATTGTGAAGAAATTATTATTGCTCTTGAAATACATAGATACAACATTCTTTTTTGAAAATATGACTAGTCAGTCCTATTCCTTGGCACTTGTAAACTTGTGTGAGGATCGGTTTTAGCAAGTCACTTAAAGTGGAAATTGTTCAACTTAGAGTCTGCAGTAATATATGAAAGATCTCAATAACAATCCTCAAAAAGCGATTAATTAATTAACTGTTTAATTCACTGTATTCCAATAAAACATATATTTCTGGAACCAACCAGGAGACCTATTTGAAACTTTCTTACTGGCTCTTCCTAATTTCTTTCTTGCTCACCCACTCCCATCATATGATGGAGCATCTACTCTTTGAAGTGTGCCTTCACCCCTTATGATTGGGCCAAAATCTCTATTATATCTTCAACCTTTCTCTAAAATAACTACACTTTTCTTAGTAAACCCATCTATTCCATGAATATGAACCAAGTAGAAATCCACCCTTGTATCTTCCCTTGGGAAAATCCAACTTGAAAAAATATTGCTCCTAAAATAAAACATGTTCAATTCCCTATCATTTGGGTGTTTGTAGCTACAAATGAAGTATGCCAAAGTTACTGCAATATGTGGTTTAACATTGTTTTCCAACTAACCAAGGAAGCATTTACCCTCTTCACCCATACTAGCATAGAAAATATATCTATCTAACCAAACTTTGGTTCAATATTAGATGGGAACAAATGGAAATAAATATGAACAAGAAAAGGCAAAATGGAATTTTGTACTAATAAGCAACCAAGGAAATACGAACCCCATTAAGTATATGTGTGTAGGGTAGACCATTTTTAATTTCTGTAGAATATGCAAACACTATGACATATGCTACTAGTGAAAATTCATTGAGATTTAGGGCTGAAGAAATAACCTAAGCATTTGTATCACAAGACTAAGAGTAGAGCTACACATTTTTGCCTTTAGGTTACATCCAAGGGATGAATCCAACATTTTTAATGGATAATGATATCATTATTGAATAGTAACGCTAGAAAATATATGCAGTTTCCTAAGACTCTGAATGCTCAAACCGTACGGGGAAGCCCTTTATCTCTTCTTCCACAATGATATGGACAATATTCTAGGGTTTTGAGCCCTTTCTGAATCTAGGACTTTCCTCGGATTTAATATTATCCTTTCCATTCCTTTTTCTTTATGGCAAATGAAATATTTACCTTATCAATGTTTTTGGAATATAACAATTTACAATTTAACTTTCTCAAGTGAATTTTCTCCAATTTAAACTCATTTATTTTGATCTTTAGCATGTGATAACTAAGACTCACTCATTTAAATTTTCTCAAGTTTATTTATTTGTAGACAAACAAATTATTTTGCTTAACTTTATTGGATTATGTCCCCTTTCTTTCCCTCTTTCCTTGTCCCCTACTTGTTAGATTCCCATTTCATATTTTTTCCACCATTCATCTCAATGCATGTTGTCTTCTTCCTTCATTTTTTTCCCCTTCTTGGCTAGTTTATTTCCATACCATCCCCATCCTTTCTTTCCATGATTTGATCCATCCCACTCTTTCTATTAATCCTTACAACTACACAATTACATGAACAATGAGAGGAGCATGACATTGATGAAGGTATAATGTTTTATTCAAGTAGCCAGGGCCCACTGTAAGATATTCAATTACATTGATGGTAACTAGTGTGGTGTAGCATCCCTACTCTGCTCTATGTAGATGGATGATTTTCCTTTTAATAGAGTTGAAGGAAACAAAGTAGTGAGATCTCCCTAAACTTTTATGTTGTGTATCCCTTTGACAAAATATTTATTGCCTAACTACTAAAAAAATAGACCTATAAGCCAGTGTTCTCACATGAAGAATATATATTTTGTATGGATGTCTTCAAACCAATTGTGTAAAAATTTATAGTTCATATTTAGGTATTTTGTCCATCTTAAACTCACTTTTCGTATATGTTTTCATTTTTAGCATGCGACTGAAAGTCAAGAAAGTATTCTTTGTGTATGTTCAATCTTATTATCTTTGCATATAAACAAATAAAAAAATTTCTCATTTTATCATCCCATTTACCTTACAGGAACATTTGAATTAGTTTATTCTACTAAATCAATTCATGTGAACTAGTTTCCAAGCATGAATTTCTCTTCTTTTTTCTCCTTAGCAAATTGAGATTGAATAAAAATTTGACTCGAGAATAAAACAAGTGAAGATTTCTTTCGCATGTCACCTCTTCTTAATATCAATGTCTCTTATTTATATGAGTTTCTTTTGTTGAGGCTAATTCCTTTACTTCTAATTACAATCAGTATATGACCTAAGACAACCAAGTCGAACAAGATTATAGACACAACATGTGAAGAACATACAACAATATCTGACCTAATTGAGTTAAACATATTGCACATTGTAGCTAAGTTTAAGAGTAGTGGTAAGTTGTATGCAAAGACACCCTCACTAACACCAACTGATGAAGAGATTTTAAATTTATATAATAGGTGTAAGATTTATTGAATAAAGCTAATAACTTTTAGAGTAGTCATTTACGTAACAATACATAGGTAAGGCTCTAGAATCGTTTGAGCTAGTAAACGAAAAACAATTTACTCAATGAAATTTTCAAGAGAGAAATATGAATCTTAAACTTACGTTGTACTTTGTACATTGTACTTTGTATAAAGTCAAGTTGCAATTGGGAGCCTTGATAGATCATGATCTATCCTTGTACAATTAATCCAGTGGAGCAACGTTTCTTTGTTCTCCCCGTGATGCAAAAGTTGGATTCTATCATCAAAGAGTTGCAAATTCTCTTGAATATTTGGTAGGCTTCAACTAGTCTATAACATACAACATTCGTATACTCACGAATATTCAGAATATCTGGAATATGGTAATATCCATAATAGGACAAGTAATATTTACATATAAGTAATATTAATATATAAGAGTGTTGAACGTACAAGTCATATCATTAGTTCCAAATGAGCGTTGAAATTCAATTCCAAGTTGAATTCCTGATATTAGTAATTACTTGTGAGAGGATTATTATTCTCTTAGCATTATTTATTCTTCGTCAAACAATTATACTTTAACAATTTTAGTTGTAAGAGATTACTACTTCCTATGGTTTGTAGAAAATATGGATGATTGCTAGGATTTGAACATATTGGGGTTGTCTTGGTTTTCGAAATGGAGATTTTTTAGGATGTAAATAAATATGAAATAAGAAATTCAAGTGGGTACATTTGGTCAGATACATTGGAAGGGTGTGTAAATGACATAATTTTAGAAACGATTCCAAATATCCATTTGTTTGCCATATTTTATATTTTTTGTGGGTATGTGGAGATAACAATGGAAAATGATACTACGGGGTACAACTAGTTAAGAATGGACCAATAGTGGAAATTATAATAAGCTCGATTTATATATTTATTTTAACAACAAATTTACATCATAGTAAAAATATGAATATCCCATTAAGTATGACCTAATGATGATTCAAATAAACTCAGCTTTAGGCTAAGTACATGTCAGAGTAATTTCTGAGGTGTAAATTTTTATTAGAGGCATTGTTTGTTTGTTTTGGTTAGAAAAGGGTTTTCTCTTGATTTTATGTGACTTTCAGTTTAACATTTGTAGAATGTTGAGAAATTGGAAAGAATAATGTCTGACATTTATTTTGCATAAATTGATGTTCAATGAAAGGATATAGAGGTTAATCAAGCTATAATCTGCTTTGTTAAACGCAGAGGAACATCTTGAAAATCTTCCTAAGAATACACCATATACAAAGTTTGAACACAAGTAATGCATGGTTTTTTATTTTGCATATATGTTCTTTTTCCTACCTCATTAAGCTTGGTTTTTCTGTTATCCTACTTGATTGATACCTTCTCATGAGAGGAAGATATTAAATATCAATTAATATGTTCCTAAAACAAATCAAATTCAAATTTTATACATATAAAAGATTAAAAAAAATGTCAATGCCTTTGTTTGATTGTTACTTGACTCTGATGTGGGTAGGCTATATGAAATTAGATTGAAAAAAGGATGGGGATACAATGTAGAGCATGTCTTGGATATGATTCATTTGTTGTTGGAGATCCTTTAGGCACCTGTGTGATCAACTTTTGAAATGTTTCTAGTAGGGATTCCTATGATTTTTAATGTTGTAATTCTTTCACCTCATGGTTATTTTGGGAAAAATAATGTTTTAGGAATGCTAGGAAAAACACACGTGGACATGTAAATAAATATTTTATAATCGCAATGTCCATTCCATGATATTATGTCTTTATTGTTTGATTGTATTTTGAATGTTTCGTTATTTTGTTTTACTTTTTAACCATGAAATTGAAAATGCTTGGTATCATGTCCAATTAAACATCCAAAGCTTGAAGATGAGATTAGTAATACATGATATTAATTTAAATGCTTTTAGTTATTTTGTGTTAATACAATTTCATGAATATTATAAAAGTTTACTTTCATGTTATTATTTGAGCACAGGTTGTCTATATAATTGACCAAGTTCATGCATTAGAGAATGAAATGTGTCATGAATAAAACAACAAGGATTAGACATCACAACTTAGATTATTTGTTTTCACAAGTTATCTATAGTTTGATCTTTTTAGCATGTAACTTAGTCGACTTCATTGTGCGTAAGATTTCTCTAAAGGTTGAATACTAAGTTACTAAGATGTTCTTTTCTATGGTGATGCTTTAATTTCTTTATTTATGTAGGTCATTTAACCACATAGTGTTCACTATCAATCTAACTGAAGAAAAAATGTTCAAGTTTCTTGCATTTATGGAGAAAAATGGCATTGACATTGTTGATGTTGAGGTATATGTCATATAAATATTTTATAGACGACTTTATTTTATGTTCCAATATTCATTGTGTTTCATGTCTTCTACTCTACATTTTATCTTCTTTCATTTTCGGGAGATGAACTCAATTTTGATGGTAAGAAGCAAGAATTGAAGAAAGAGGAGAACAATAACACTGGAGTGATAAATGCAAAAGAGAAAGAAGAGAACTAGTCTACTGATACCCTTAGAGCCAATATATCGCATAAGACACATAGATAAGGATTGATGGTCAAGTCTTCAAAGTTGGTTAATTCACTTGCATTGCCTTGGAAACACAGTGATAATGTTTTGAAGTGATGAAACAATATTTCATGTCTAAATTGTCGTCCAACTGATATTAAGTTGGAAACCCATATTGTAGTACATGACATTTTATATAATATAATTTATGCTTGAAATTATTTACAGTTGCACGTGATAGTATTTAGTATTGTAATTAACATATATAAGTTTGCATTTTCATACTAGATGAATATGCACATTGTATGACATTTGTTTTTATTTAGTCGCAAAATCATACTATTTAATTTGTGTTAATTAATAATAAACACATAAAATCAATCTAAAACTACTGAGTTAGTAGTTCATATTGATTAATAATGAACACAAATAAAATGAATACACGACTAAGTTAGTCATTTCTAATGATTATTAATGAAAGTAAATGATAAGAATATATATTACTAAATTCGTAATTTTTATAATGAATATGAAACTACCAAAAAAATATAAATGACTACTGCAAATGATAAATTTTTTATTACAAATGACAACTAAATTTTGCATTAATACGACTATTAGTAGCTAATTTATAGCGTCTTATAACATGACCAAAATGTAGTCATATTACATTGGTCATTAATTGGTTTCAAATGGTGACTAAAATTTTCGTATATATGACTATTAGTAGCTAATTTACAATGTCTTATAACACGACCAACGTTTTGGTCATATTTATTTTGTAATTAATTTGTTTTCTCGAGTGATCATATAGTAATATATTTTGTTATATATTGGGTCATTAATTGTGACACTTAATGACTAAATTTATGATTATATATACTACCAGATTATAAAATTGAGACAACTAATTAATGACTAAGCTAAAAATGACCAAACGTTGGTCACATTATAAGATATTGTAAATTAGCTACAATTGGTCGCTCACTAAAAAATGGTCATTTATGTACAAATTTTAGTTCTTTTTTTAGTAATTAATTAGCCATTTTCTACTAGTGATACAAGTAGAGACTTTCTACCAATTGTAAGGAAAAGAAATTCAAGTATTTAAGTAGACCTTCAAAATAGTAGAATTTAATCGAATCCCTAATAATTATGGCATCAAGGACTAGAATGATATTCAAATTCATCCACTATCAAGAATTAGACTTCAAAATTGCTTTCAAATATCTAGGATTTGGTTTAATTCCTAACAACTATGACACTTAAGCCTATTTTTTGTTGACAAATAAAATTCATTAGATGATGACTTATAGAGCCAAAAATGTCTTTGTTTAGGTGGCAAACTAGTATTGATCAAGAGTGTACTAAAAGCCGTTATGATATTAGATGGATCTCACTTTAACTCCCAAAGTAATCTTCCACGAGATCCGGAAGTTGTCATTCAATTTCCTTTGGAAGGGTTCTAGGGAGGATGATACCCTTTGGACAAACACATGAGACTTGAAATGACTACTAAATCTATATGGAGGTTGATCTCTGGAAGGAGTTTATAAAAAAATAATTCTATAGAAATACATTTCTCAAGCAGTAGTTTAAATTGGATTAGAAGTTGAGAGAAACCCTATGTGGGAGGTTGATTTTTTTAGAGCCATGGTCTAAACCAGCCATGTAGGGGATTGTCTTACCTACATGATTGGGGGTGGTACTCGTTGGAGTGGTTATGTATCCTTAGATCAGCCTGAGCCAATATTTCAAGATATCTTTGGACATAGTCAAAAACCTTTAAAGTTGAAAATATTTATTATAAATAAGGGTTACAATGATACTCCAATGGTTGAAAATGGGACATAAGGTGGTTATATGGGGAGGAGTTAGGCTTGGGTAGAAAAAAACAACAAGGCTAAGATATCTACATAATCTATCTATCTAAAGCTGTTATCAAGCTTATGAGAAGGAATATTTATTAAGTTGGGGAGAAAATGTTAATTCAAGAAATATATCATCAATCTGGGTTTTCATGTCTCCTTAATTCCCAATGTTGATAAAGAAAATATGTGGGAATGGCTAGCTTAGGGTCCAAAAGAGAATAATTCAATGGCTATTTGTTTTAAAGGTGATGCATTGACAAAATACATAACAGGTTTGAAGAGGCCTTCTTCAATCATACATGCTATAAATGCATGAAACTATGTTGGCGTAATGTGAACAAGTCTTACCTCTCTCTTGAGAAGAAACAAAATGATAGAAGCTTACTATGTTCTTTTTATTTTAGTAGAACACATCACTTATAATTTGTTGGTAATCCATTTGATGAATGTGATATGGATTGTTGCACTGTTTTTTTTTTACTGTTGGTGAAATATTTTCACACCACCAAAAATAATAATAAATAGTTTATGAAGACATAAGGAGTCACAATAATTGTCAACTAAGTAGAAACACGCTTAGAATCATTAGCAAACAAACATATGAGAGGTTTCATGGAATAGATGAGAAAGTTGGCAGGAGATTCCTTGCAAAGTTTATACCAGTCTAACTGAGGAAATAAAATCCCCTACCATAATTTCCTTTCAAAGTCAATGATTTTTTCCTTTTCATTCACTTCCAACAAAGCCCCAAGCACTAAAACAACAATGTCCAAGAATACCCAACTAACAAGGAACTACAGAACATCCCCATTTGCAGGGGGTGTCAGTAATTGGAATGATAACACACCTAGCTACTTTCCTTATCTATCCATCATACACAGTACTTCTACAACACAAAAAATATGTCCCCAACATTTTCAATTTGGAATTTCTCCAAAAAACGCATCTCATATGTGCGGGGACACATCCATGTGTATCATTGGATATGAAACTACTTATCATTAACAATGTAACAATTGGTATCTATTATCTTGTGGCCACTTTAACTTTGTTTATTGTGTTTCAAATCAAAAGATGAATATGCATCTGAATAATGTCAATGTAGAATTTCCCAATCCAGTTAACATCAGTGACATTAGTTATTGCATGCTCATTACTGCAATACTGATTCCTAGTATCCTGATACAACCTATATGTATCCAATCTCCATAAGACCTGCTTCATCCTTCACTATCTAGAAACTATCATAACCAAATTTTCCAAACAAATGAAGATAAATTGAAAATAAATTGACATCCCCTCGAATTCAAAATGAAGGTGAAATGCACTAATGGGCACTACAAGCCCATGGTGATAGTTGTAGTTCAATAGGCATGCAAATGTGCACTATTGTTTGTGGTTTCTCATTGGGAGGTATAAGTGGTATGGAACCCATTGAATCAGGATCTAAACCTTTGGCTAGAGGAAACATCGAAACTAGGGGCAATGCATGAACCCCTAGAATTGGAGGTTGTGGAAGGGGCATCACACCTATGGTTCCTGGCGGATGTGGAGGAAAGTTGGAACGCATGGTAGGAGGGTAGGGAGCCAAATATCGGGGCATACCTATAGGTGCAACACCAAGAACTGGAAATTTTTATGTCGAGGCATAAAACATTTCCAATAATCAAATAAACACATCATACTAAACAACACTTATCAAAAAACATATATTATAGGCAGGAGGGAAGGCACCTCCATCATCACTGCAAACTTCATTTCTATAAAGAAGCAAAGTAATGAGAATGTTTGCTAACATAATCCATAGTGATTCCAAAAATTATGAGATGATTCAAAATATCGTGCACTTCAGTAGTGCACATGCGATGACTAGCTAGATTCTCAAATTATCAAATAAATCTGCCAGTCTTATATGCATCCACCCCCTCCACATATCCAAATGCAACTAGTGCTAGGAACTTAAAAATCTATCCAGTCTAGATATGTGATTGATCCATGAATCATATGAACTTAGATACAAGTAGAGACTTTCTACCAAATGTAAGGAAAGAAACTTCAAGGATTTAAGTAGACTTTTAAATTAGTATAATTTAATCTAATGCTTAATAATTATGGCATCAAGGACTAAAATGATATTCAACTTAATCCACTATCAAGAATTAGACTTCAAAATTTCTTTCAAATATCTAGGACTTGATCTAATTCCTAACAACTATGACATCGACACCTAGTTGTGGTTGACAAATAAAATCCATTAGATGACGACTTACAAAGCCACAAATGGCTTCTTTAGGTGGAAAACTAGTATTGGTCAAGAGTGTACTAGAAGTCATTATAGGATTAGATGGCTCTCACTTTAATTCCCAAATAAATCTTCCATGATATCGAGAAGTTGTCATTCAATCTCCTTTGGAAGGGTTCTAGGGAGGATGATACCCTTTGGTCAAATGAATGAAACTTGCAATGGCTACTAAATATATATAGAGGTTGATCTCTAGAAGGAGTTTATAAAAATTATAATTATGTAGAAATACATTTCTCGAGCAGTAATTTAAATTGGATTAGAAGCCTAGAGAAAACCTATGTGGGAGGTTCATTTTTTTGAGATCCATGGTCTAAACTAGCCTTGTAGGTGATTGTCTTACCTAAAATATTGGGGGTGGTAATTTTTGCAGTTGATATGGATCCTTGGATTGGCCTGAGGCAAGATTTCAATATATCTTTGGACCTAGTCAAAAACCTTCAAAGTTGAAAATATTTATTATAAACAAGGGTTACAATGATACTCTAGTAGTCAAAAATGGGACACAAGGTGGTTATATGGGGAGGAGTTAGGCTTGGGTAGAAAACATAAATAATGGTAAGAGATCTATAGAATCCATCTATCTAAAGTTGTTATCAAGCTTAGGAGCAAGATGATTTATTAGGATGGGGAAAAAATGCCAATTCAAGAAATATATTGTTAATCTAGGTTTTCATGTCTACTTAATTCCCAATGCTGTCAAAGAAAATATGTGGAAATTACTAGGTCAAGTTCCAAAAGAGAATAATTACATGGTTGTTTGTTTCAAAGGTGATGCATCGACATAACACATAACAGGTTTGAAGAGGCTTCTTCAATCATACATGCTGGAAAGTAATGAAAGTATGTTGGCATAATGTGAACAAGTCTTACCTCTCTCTTGAGAAGAAACAAAATGATAGAAGCTCCCTATGTCCTTTTGGTTTTAGTATAACACATCACTTATAATTTTCTATTAAGCCATTTTATTTTGGCTTTTAAACCAATCCAATTGAGGAATGTGATATGGATTGTTGTATTGTTTTTATTATTATTGGTGAAATCCTTCACACAACCAAAAATAATAGAAAATAGTTTAGGAAGACATAAGGAGTGACAATAACTGTCAACTGAGTAGAAACATGTTTATAATCATTACCAAACAAAACTATGAGAGGTTTCATGGAATAAATGGGAAAGTTGGCATGAGATTCCTTGCAAAGTTCATACCAGTCTAACCGAGGAAATAAAATCCCTTACCATAATTTCCTTTCAAAGTACATGTTTTTTTCCTTTTCATTCACTTCCAACAAAGCCCCAAGCCCTAGCAATAGAAATGTCCAGGAATACCCAACTAACAAGGAACTACAAGTTATCCCCATTTTGAGGGGGTGTCAATAACTGGAAGGAGAACATGCCTAGCTACTTCCCTGATCTATCCAGCGTACACGGTACTTATAAAACACACCCAAGATGTCCCCAACATTTTCAATATGGAATTTCTACACAAAATGCATCTCCTCAGTGTGGGGACACATCCATGTGTATCACTGGATATGAAACTGCTTATCGTTGACGATGTAACAATTGGTATCTTCCATCTTGTGGCCACTTTTAATTTAGTTTATTGTGTTTCAAATCCAAATCTGAACATGCATCTGAATAATGTCAATATAGCATTTCCCAATCTAGTTAACATCAGCGACATTAGTTATCCTCATTATTGCAATACCAATTCCTAGTATCCTTACACCACATATATGTAACCAATCTTGATAAGACCTGCTTCATCCCTCACTATATAGAAAGATATCATAACCAACTTTTCCAAATAAATGAAGATAAATTGAAAATATATTGACCTCCCCTCTAATTCAAAACAAATGTGTAATGCACTAATGGGTACTACAATCCCATGGTGATAACTGTAGTTCAATAGGCATGCCAATATGAATTATTGTTTGTAGTTTCTCATTGGGAGGTATAAGTGGTATGGAACCCTTTGAAACAAGATTTGAACCTATGGTTGGAGGAAACATCAGAACTGGGGGAACTGCACGAACACTTGGAATTGGAGGTTGTGGAAAGGGCATAACACCCATGGTTCCTAGTGGATGTGGAGGAAAGGTGGGATGCACCATAGGAGGGTAGGGAGATAAATATCATGGCATACCTATAGGTGCAACACCAAGAAATGGACAATTTTTATGTCAAGGCATAGCAGATTTCCAATAATTAAACAAACACATCACACTGAACAAAACTTATCTAGAAACAAATATTATAGGCAGGAGGGAAGGCACCTCCATGATCACTACAGACTTCATTGCTACAAGGCAACAAAGAAATGAGAATGTTTCCTAACAGAATCCATAGTGCTTCCAAAAAATATGATATGATTCAAAATATGGTGCACTTCAGTGGTGCACATGTGATCACTACCTGGATGATCATATTATCGAATAAATATGCTAGCCTTGTATGCATCCACCCCCTCCACATATCTAGATGCAACTAGTGCTAGGAAATTAAAAATATATCCAACTTGGATATCTGTTTGATCTAAGAAGCATCTAAGCATAGATACAAGTAGAGACTTTCTACCAAATGTAAGGAAAGAAACTTCAAGGATTTAAGCATATTTTCAAATTATAAAAATTTTATCTAATTCCAAATAATTATGGCATCAGGGAATGGCAGAAACTAAGATATATTAAGTACATAAAATCCAAAATATAATGAAGTCAATTAATGGAGTAACTGATGGAGAAATCAATGGGGTCATCAGTGGTTGTTTATATCCTAAACACAGGAGTTACAATTATATGATTACAAATACGCTGTGATAGATTCTCACTTGCCTCTTTTCACCTAGTATTATTCTCACCTCTTCCTCCTTGCTTACAAGGAATTGTTCCCTAAACTAGCAAAATGGAAACGAGTATGTCTTCCCTCACAAGGAAACAACATGTTTGACATTGAAATGGGTGGTTGTGATATTAATTTGGGTGATGAATGGGTAAGAACACTAGGACCTATCACCATGGATTTGTTGGAATTCTACATGAATTTTCAAGAGAATGGAAATTCCTACATGCTCAAAGGTTTCAAAGCAACCAATAGAGAAATAATCAACTACCATTGTATGGAAAGTCTTTTGAAAAAGGTCCATTGGTTTGAAAATGGGGGATACGTGAAATGTGAGGAAAGACATATTGGTTTCCATTTTTCTAATTGACTAGGCGAAAGAATCTACTATTTTCCATACTTCCTCATGGCTGGCATGCTATGGGTGTTTGTCATGGGACCATTGGGTCCGTCAAATGGGTTAGCCAAATTTTACCCCAACATAATGAGTGCACCAAAAGAAATTTTTTGGGATGGGCCACAAGTAATGGTATGAGATGGTCCACAAAAAATGAAAAATTAGTTACCATAAAGTGACACCACGACAACGAATGTTGCACAAGGATTTTGTTGACCTAGGTCTCCTGTAATGGTATTTCCAGGCCCTAGACATATTTTTTCAATTTAAGGGGAGTATTACTGCAGTGATGAAATTCAAAAACTCTTGATGCTACAGAATGTGTACGAACTTTGTTACCTATGTTGCAAAAGCTATGTTTTAGAGGAAGAGGCTAGGATCTGTAGGGTCCTAAGGATAGAGGAGTGTCAAGTTCTGTAGCTCTTAATATACCAATGATTTCCATCAATAGTACTCAACCAAATATTTCATGGCACTAACTAATGGCAATAGATTATACCCTTAGTCATACTACCCAATTCCCTATAGAACCCATAGTCATTCCAAAAAATCTAAGATGATTCAAAATATGGTGCACTTCGGTTGTGCACATGTGATGACTAGCTAGATTCTCATATTATCAAATAAACATTATAGCCTTATATTGATTGACCCACTCCACATATCTCGATGTAGCTAGTGCTAGGAAATTAAAAATATATCCATCCTCGATATGTGATTGATTCAAGAAGCATCTAAACGTAGATACAAGTAGAGACTTTCTACCAAATGTAAGGAAAGAAACTTCAAGGATTTAAGTATACTTTCAAATTAGAAGGATTTAATCTAATGCCTAATAATTATGGCTCGAGGAATGCCACAAATCTAGATATATTGTAGTACATAAAATCGAAAATATAAGGAATTATATTAATGGAGTAATTGATGGAGAAATCAATGGGGTCATTGGTGGTTGTTTGTTTCCTAAACATGGGAGTTACAATTAGATGTTTATGAATACACTGTGATACATTCCCACTTGCCTCTTGTAACCTAATATTATTCTCACCTCTTCCTCCTTGCTTACAAGGAATTGTTCCCTAAATTAGCAAAATGGAAACCAATATATCTTCCCTCACAACGAAGCCACATGCTTTCCATTGAAATGGGTGGTTGTGATATTCCTTTGGGTGATGAATGGGTAAGAACACTAGGACCTATCACCATGGATTTCTTGGAATTCTACATTAGTTTTCAAGAGAATGGAAATTCCTACATGCTCAAAGGTTTGAAAGCAACCAATAGAGAAATAATCAACTACCATTGTATGGAAAAGCTTCTAAAAAAGGGCCATTGGCTTGAAAACGGGGGATATGTGAAACACGAGGGAATACATATTGGTTTCCTTTTTTTCTAATTGACTAGGTGAAAGACTCAACTATTTTCTATACTTCCTCATGGCTGGCATGCCATGGGTTTTTTTCATCAGACCCTTCGGAGGGACCACAAGTAATGGTATGATCTGGTGTACAGAAAATGAGAAATTAGTTATTGTAAAGTGTGTTAATTTTAGGCAAAAATGGTATGTTCTATGCTTTAGAAAAATTTTACTTAAATTTCTTTATTAGCCCAATATCAATATTCACATTAGAAATCACATCAACATGATAGTAAAATGCAGATAGAACATAAACAAAAAAAATAGAAGACAAGCCAAAACAAGAGGACACAAGATGTGGCACCAGCCAGGGACAAACCCCAATGTGGGGAACTCTTGATCAAATCTTCTTTTAGTATTACATAGTTTAGTAGAGAGAGATAGTAAAATTTACAAATCTGATCATTTATAACAACAACAAAAGAACCCTAACCAAAAAAGTCAACACTGTTCAGCAAAGATGATTTGACATTCAACAAATCGGTCAACTTCAGTCAACTTCGGCCTCCAAATAGCAAGATAAAATAGCCCTCAGAATAGTCAAATTTAGCCTAGTCAAAGTCTGGTCAAACATCCCACCTGCAGTCATCCCAAGCTGCAGTCAAAGTTAGTTAATAGTCAACATTTAGCCTCGCTTTATGTGCCCATAAATTTGGCCTAACTAAATAGAGACAGCCTTCACAAAAATGTAGTCAAAGGAGGTCAACGCATACTATTCAATGCTTGGTCAAACTGTCTAGAAATTCAGTCTCCTGAAATTTTGGCCTCGTGAAATTTTGGATGTGTGGAGAGACATAGGCCCAGAAATCCGTACACAATCAATGATGAGAGAGAGAGAGAAGTGTGAAGATGAGTGTCTGCAAATGAGACTAAGTCACTTTCTATTTATATGCAATGTTGAGGATGAATAGATGTGAATGTTGGGCTTCTGAGCCTACATGAGTTTGCTGGCCAACCTTGATAACTTGACCATAACCAAAATAAATTCATAACTTCATTTGTACATGTCAGACTTGGATGATATTTAGATCAATCGTACACTTCTTGGAGAGAGGAATCCAAGAAAAATATCAATTGTCATAAATAAGATGACCCATATGGAGTTTGGCCGTAGTTGCCAATTTTAACACTCCCTCTCAACTAGGGAGAAATCCATCTGGTAATCCAACTGCCAATCTGTACTATCTCTACCATCAATGAACTGCTCTACTTTGCTGAACTGTGAAGAAGAAGTGATAGAGAATGTATCATACCAAATTCTACTGACCTGAAGTCAGTCCCAATCAAAGGAGAGTGTGTCATATGACTCTTACTAACCTGAAGTCAGTTCCAATCAAAAGAGAGTGTCTCATACCACTCTTACTGACAGGAAGTCAATTCCAATTGATCCTAGATCAATATCGGTCATCCTAGCATAGGGATTATGGTATTACACGATGCATCCATTGGTAGTACTATGGTCCCTATCCTCATTTCCCTGCTCATTGGGTAGATGAGAGGTACTTCCCATGAGTCCCAGTCTGCATGGGTAGTATGTCTCAGCAGGAGAAGGTTGAACCACTCATCCTACCTACATGTCACCAAGGGGTATCGTAATGGAAGTCTAAACCACTCACCCTATACACAACAAACCACTAGGGGAATGCTGAACCACTCACCCTATGGTTGCTCATCACTCCAAGAAGTACCCCAAGTCCCCTGGAGCTCCCAGAGTGCAATGTCCATCTCATACAAAACCCTGATAAGAGGGTCTCTCCATGACTCGAATTTGTTCTCAGAAGGCCAAGAACTTGACCTTCCGTAGGGGCTTTGTCAGAATTGGCGACCTGGTCATCAATCCCAATGTGATGGAGCCTTATTACTCCTCATTGTACCATATCCCAGATAAAGTGATGCCTGATATCTATATTCTTGGAGCGATCACGAAACACGAGATTATGTGATAATTAGATCCCTCTCTCATTGTCGCAGATGATCATTGTGGTATCCATCACATGTCTAAACAGCTCACTAAAGAGGTTCCTCAACCAGATAGCTTCACAGGAGGCCATACTAGCAGTTATGTATTCGGCCTCGGTGGTGCTCAAGGAAAGTGATTTCTTCTTCATGCTCATCCAGGATATTGAAGCAAAATGCAAAGAAAAACAACATCCAAAAGTGCACTTGCGATCCACCACACTGCCATCCCAACCAACATCAGAGTAACCATGCACCCTCACATCTCCAGTAGTGTATCTCAGTACATGAGTGATTGTGCCATGAAGGTATCTCAGAATATTCTTTGCACCAGTCCAATGTATATGATGAGGCTCAACCATATATTGGTTCAATGTGTTAACAACAAAACATATGGTCGGATGGGAGTTCGCTAAGAACATCAATTCTCCTATGAGTTGATGATACTCAGAAGCATTTCCCAATTCAAGTCCACCAACACTACCACATAACTTCTTAAAGTTAAGTTACAATGGAGTAGTCACAAGCTTGCAATCCACCATCCCAGATCTTTCCAATATATTCACAACATATTTTCCTTGAGAGAGGAAAATTTCACTTGGCTTTTTCCAGATCTCCAAACCTAGGAAATAGTGCATTAGTCCTAGGTCCTTCATCTCAAATTGAGAAGCCAACTCCCTCTTACATTTGTGAATGAGAGGGTCTACACTTCTTCTAATCCAGGTGGATCTTCAAACACCATGGCATCAATGCTCAAAAATCAAAGTGATCAGAATGGTGTCAAACTAGGACCAGATCGAAGAGCTCATCTTCCTGATCATGGAGGTGTGAACGGTTCATCAATCTGATTCCATATGATGAAGTTATCACGAAATGACAGTCAGCTTGTTCCTATGGAAAATGGGGCATTTTCCTTTTAAAAAAATGGGTTTTTGGCCTTATAATGAAAATCAAAATTGGCATGATAGATGCAATATCAGTGCTTTACAGTATGTGATTGATGATGAGTGGGACTTTAGACCTTGCGATCAGCGATCGCCGATATCAGTGATTGGTGTCGATACATGCCTAAGTATCGGTGAAGGACCCAGGCCACAACGATAGCGATATAGCGATTAAATCGTAGCCATCTGATCTAGAACTGATCAAAGGTCTAGATTTGATCGGCTAGATCAGAGATCAGCCATCGACGCCTTGCGATCCTGACTTACGATATATCCCAGACATGATAAATTTATAAGTCTGATTTGATAAAATTTGAAATCCGCACTTTTGGACTTTTCACTGTTTTTCAAATTTTTGCCAATTGTTTTAAAACGATAAGAAGGCTATTTTTTACGGTTGTTGAAAAGGCTGATGCTTCTAAGCAAATAACTTCTATTCTGAAAAGAAACGACCCCAATTTTGATGTGGCTGTGTTCCAAACGTGTTATAAAACACGATGGGCAATAGAGATGTGGGGGCGGCATGCCAAAGGAAACAAAAGGGTGAAGAGATAGTGCTAGAGAGTCGAGAGCCTGTGATGGGGGAGTGCTACAGAAGTCTGAGTGCCAGAGACCTCAATTAGGAGGTTACGCCTAATGGAGAGTCACAGAACAAAAGGGCCAAACGAAGACAAAGATAGCCACAGAGCTTGATCAATCCAGAGCGCCAATACACCGTAGGGAGTGACAACGCTTGAAGTTCTTGCAGATTTATAGGGCTACGATGATAAACCCAAGTGCTATAGGGCCAGATAGCCATAGAGCTATAGAATAAGAAGACCTGAGTGATTCTTCTCTTTATGATCGGTTCTGTTCCTGTTGATTATTCTCTTCATGATTAATTCTTCTTCTTAGCATTTCATCTGTTGATTAATGCTTCTTTAATCGATACTTCTTCGATCACTTATTCTTCTTTCATATTGACGTTGTGAGATTAGTGTTTTAGCAAGCTTCAACACTTTGACAGTTGCTTTAGAGCAACGCTTCTTCATATGGCCATTCATAGTGAGGTTGTGACAGATTGGGAGTGGTCTGTGCCTGCGCAATGATGATGTGAATAGATGTTCATTGTGGATCGTTTTATCCACTTCTTCATTCATATCTTTAGATGGCCCATGGTTGGTGTGAGGTATACGATTATTTCATATATTTCTTCTTTTACATTATGTTGCAGATCCTTGATTGATATTGATGCAGGATCTTCTTTATTTCATGTTGTCATGATTCCTTGCTTCATGTTATGAAAAATATTCATATGATTTACTTTATGTTTTGATATCCCTGGTTGTACGTTGTTGGGATACTATTGTTGTCATTGTGCATCTGTTTTGCTTTGACATCCATTTTGTTCCTTGTTGGAGGGATGCGCACCATGCTTGTTTTGTGTCATACTGATAGGAATCTTTTGATTAAGAGTTCTAGTTGTGGAAGATCTCTTAGAGCCACTTTGGCGTGAGGGCATTCTTCCATGTATGATTGAGACATCATCTTTGTGTACATCACCTTATTGACAACACATAATGCAGCGGCCTACACCATCTTGACACCAGGGCCTGGAGATGTAGTCCCTCCTGGACGAACTCTGTTATCAACGGCTTTTGTTTTCATGTGATGATGATTGTTATGTTTGTCTTCCTTACAGTCTACAGCTGTAGTTGTTAATGTTCTTTTAAGATGCAATTTTAACACATCACAAAAGTAAAAGGTCCTTCTTCGCACCCGGACCTAGATCAACTGGTATCAGTGTAGGTCTTAATGTTGATGTGAATTGCAGTGTGAACAATTAAAGAGGATGAAAGAGAAATGTACGAGACCATGCTTATCATTTCCAAGAAAGTGGAAATCATGTATAAAAATCTACCGAAAGAAATAGAGGAAAAGGAGTGATTACAGCTTCAGTTGAAAGCCACAGAAGAGGCCATGAAAGAACTAAAGCAAGACATACATAATCTTCGAACAGAGAATGATGAATTGAAGATGCGTCTACATGAAGAGAAAGAGGAGAAGCAGAGTTTGCTACTACAGCTGCAAGCAAAGGACGAGGCCTTGGAAAAGCTGTAGTGAGACCCATGTGAGGTAAAAAGTAGTTCTCCAAATTCATGTGTGTCTCCTGATGATGATTTCGCTGTGTTTGAAAATCATACCACAGGAATTGGCTCCAAACTACCGAAGAGAATGGATATGAAGGAAAAGGCTTGGGCGTTAATGGCCAAGGCATTTTCAATCCCATCCAAGTAGAGGAATTATCGTGTCGAGCAGGACTTGGGTATGTTAGGAAAGACGTTGGGGAATGCGATCCACCAACAATGAATGATGAGCAGCCCTCATCAATTATTTCCAAATTGAAAGAAAGGTAAAAGATGTTGATTTCCTTTCAATTTCATCTTCTGATAGTATGATTTCTGTTGGAGATTTGGAGATCCCAATTACAGGGACAAATATGAGGCTCCTTATAAAGACAAGGCATGAGGAGAAAGAACTTGGTGTTAACAACCAACGTATCACTCAACCTTTGGAGGATTTGCATGAACATCGATTTGTAGGCTCAATATACACTAAAGGAGAGCGCTCAAAGATGTTAGAGTTGTCTGAGACATCATCAAGGAAAGAGAATTATGGGAAAACATCCCCATCATCCCATGGCAATTTCCATTGCAGGGAGAGAGCCAAGGCAAGTTCTCATCGCCATATTGACATCAGCAGTAGAAAAGGAAGGTATAATCACTTTCGATCTTCGAATGTTCATTTTGATTATGATCATATTGTTAATGATGAATGAAGATTAAAGCATTGAAAAACATCTACTTTTGTGGTTTACCTAACCATACCTTTTCCAAGTGTTGGAAATGAATGGCGGCACTCATGAGGCATGAAAAACCCTCTCAATAGCATGAAAAGAGACATGTTAAGCAAATATGGAGGAAGAAATCCTAATGTAGTGATTGAGATAGAAATAGCCATCAAAGAGCCACTTACTGGAAGCTCCATCCAGAGTGGTGCCTTAAAGACAAAGAGTCGGTGCGTGAAGCAGGAAGAGTAGTTGTTCAACAAGCAAAACCACCTCAAGGAGGTGACCCATTTCACATTCATAAGTGAAAAATGGTTTTTTCACTGCTGTCGTTTCATGGTCATTCTTTGTAAAATCATTTGTTGCATTTTTTTTAAAGTGTAAAAGTGATGATGTATTTCCATCACTTGGTCAGCAACAATAATGTTTGGTCATGTTTTGTGTTGTATTTTGAGTTGCATGTTAAAACTCGAAAAGTGATGTTATGTTTCCGTCACTTGTCAAAACAATAGTGTGTGGCCTTATGATTGTAAATCATGTTTGTAGTGATGACGTGTTTTCCGTCACTTTTTGAAGCAACCATGATAGGTTGGCCTTCATGTCATATCTGGAGTATTATGTCTATATTATTGTAAACTTAACCACCGAGTATGAGTTATAAACTCATATGGGACATTTGGGTCTTTAGTTTGGTCATGCCATTTAAAGCATGTAATTGCAAATCCATGTACTACAAGTTGTTGGTGTAGCAGGTGTCGGTTCATTGCTTAAGGCTACGAAGAACAAAGGTGAAGGACATGGAAGCGAGACATTTTCAAGACATTTGTGATGCAGATAGGGTACAAAGAAGGATGCAAATTACTTTTTATGCTTTTGGAGGACCAAAAGCTCCTCAATGGGGAGGATTGATCAAGTTGGATCTTCAGACACCATGGCACGAATGCTCAAAAATCAAAGGGATCATAATGATGTTGAACTAGGACCAGATCAAGAGTTCATCTTCCTGATCATGGAGGTGTGAATGGTTCATCAAACTGAGTTTGGATGATGAAGTTATCATGAAATGACAGTCAGCTTGTTCCTATGGAAAATGAGGAAATTTCATTTTTTAAAAATGGGCTTTTAGCCTTATAAGGCAAATCACAATCGGCATAGTCCAAAGGGTGGACTTAAGGCGAGCCTTTAGGACCCCCGATAAGTGATCTTCGATATCAAAGTCGAGGCATGATAGATGTGATATCGGCACTTTACACTTATGCGATCAACAATGAACGAGACTTTAGACCCTGCAATTAGCGATCGCCAATATCAGTGATCAAAGCAATTGGCGATTGGTGTTGGCACATGCCCAAGTATTGGCAAAGGACCCAGGCCGTAGCGATAGTGATATAGCGATTAAATCACATCCATCCAATCTAGAACTGATCAAGGATCCAGATCTTATCGGCGAGATCAGAGATTGGTGATCGGTACCTTATGATCCCGACTTGCGATATATCACAAACTTGATAAATTTATAAGTCTGATTTGATAAAAATTTGAAATCCACACTTTCAGATTTTTCACTTTTTTTCAATGTTTTTCAGATTTTTTTCCTAATTGTTTTAAAAAAATAAGAAGGCTATTTTTTACGGTTGTTGAAACGGTCGATGATTCTAAGCAAATGGCTTCTATTCTAAATGGAAACAACCCCGATTTTGATGCGGTCATGTTCCAAACATGTTATAAAACATGATGGGCAACAGAGATGTGGGGACGATGTGCTAGAGGAAAAAAAAGATCAGAGAGACAATGCCAGAGAGCTAAGAGCCTATGCTCAAGGAGTGCTACAAAAGTCTGAGTGCCAGAGACCTCAATTAGGAGACTTCACCTGATGAAGAGTCACAGAACGAAAGGGCCAGACAAAGACGGAGATAGCCACAAAGCTTGATCAATCAAGAGCACTGATACACCGTAGGGAGTCGTAACGCTTGAAATTCTAGCAGATTCATAGGGCTATGATGATAAACCCAAGTGCTATAGGGATAAATAGCCATAGAGCTATAGAACGAGAAGACCCATGTGATTCTCCTCTTTATGATCGATTTTTTCCCTGTTGATCAATTATTCTCTTCATGATCGATTCTTCTTCTTAGCATTTCATCTATTGATTAATGCTTCTTTGATCAATTCTTCTTTGATCGCTTATTCTTCTTGCATATTGATGCTATGAGATCAGTGTTTCAGCAAGCTTCAACACTTTGACAGTTGCTTCAAAGCAACACTTCTTCATATGGCCATTCATAGTGAGGCCATGACGGATTGGGAGCGGACTGTGCCTGTGCAATGACGATGTGAACAGATGTTCACTGTGGAACATTTTATCCACTTCTTCATTCATATCTTCATATGGCCCGTGGTTGGTGTGAGGTATATGATTATTTCATATATTTCTTCCTTTAACAATGTAAACTTTGAAATGGGAACCCATATTGTTACCTGTTTTGTAGAGATAGCAAAAAAGTGACCCAATTTTGAAAATGGGTGATGCAGAATACACGTGTTTTTTAGAGCTTACTTGTTGGCACTATAAATTATTTTATGTACATTTCATTTTATAATGGTAGTGTTCTTTATGCTGATTTAAAAATGTGGTAATTCTACACCGAGCCCTTTTTTAAAGGTTTTTTTTTTTTTTAATTTTTTATTATTATTTCTAATATATAGAAATATAAATAATTATTTTGGAAAATTAATAATTTTGAAAAGTGGTCTTTTTTTCATCAATTTTTCTTGTTTTTATTTTAATTTTATTTTTTTTGTAGTGAGGTTTTTATTGTTTCGTATATTTAAAGAAGAAGGTCAATATTCTGCATATTTATACATCGTTAATTAATTTTTCAATCCACAAGAAATAATTGTTTCTAAAAAACAATATTTTTTAACAATGGGCATTAAAATAGCCATTTTTAACATAAATATAATTAAAAAACTACACATTTTGATAATTTTTTGCTACAACTGACATGCGAAAATCACATATTACAAATATTGAATGCATAACAACCTTAATTGAGTGTATATTCTTCTCATAAAATGTCAAAGTCAAAACATTGCAAGTATAACTTAATAGTTACAAAAAATGAGCTTGATTTCCAAGCATAACTTAAATTTAATCAACAATGTCACGTAATCCAAACTCTTCATCCTCTAGAGTTTCATCATTGTCTTCTTCCACAATATTTTCTGCTTCCTTTTTCTCATTTTCGTCTTCTAATGGATCTTTGATGTTTGTGAATCTCCCAATGTATGTCATTCCAAACATCCCATGTAATGGTGGTTTAGGTTCCTCTGCCTTTTTTGCCACACGTGATTCACTAAAGTCCCCTTTCTTCAACCCAATTTCTTACATTGCATGTGGAAGAAATTGAAGAGCATTAATTCTTTGCTGAATGAAATTGCATTGTAATGGATCTTTTTCAATTGCAATGCAATTTCTTCCTTTTTCAAGGCAGCATGCTAGTGTTGTACCTAATTATCAAGCACAAAATAAATAATGAAGTAAATTAGTACAATGACATATTAATTAAAAAAATAACATATTGAAATTCAATTCTATATAATAAAACTTACCTGAGCCAGAAAATAAATCCAGAACCCAATCTCCTTCATTTGAACATATGTCTATAAGATAGTTAATCAATAATTGTGTTGTTTGATAAATGTTAACTATCTCTCCTTTTGCTTCTTTGTCTTCATATGTTAGTTTCCTCACAACAACATCATAAGTCAATATTTGGCTATGACTCTTTCCGTCTACCTGATTAAAAATCAGAGACATATAGCTATCATCTTTTGCCCAACTATCAATACGAATGAACTCACAATAATTTATAAATACTTGATCATCACGGTTAAGAAGATTTGACTTTTGCTTGTAACATGAAATAGTAAAAGTTCAATCAACTTGTACATAAATGAATTTTTCAACATTAATCAAATATATATTTTAAACGTCTTACCATGTAAGTTGCATCCTTGAATTTGTTTTCCCTTTGAGCTTGACAATATCATTGCCAATTGTGTGTCTGAATGAAATGTCACAAATCTCCATAATGGTGATGACATGACTTCTACAAATTTCGCAACCACTTTACTAAGAGCTTGATAAGTATAAGGGCCGCAATCATAGTCAATGTTTGGAAGAATGAAACCATGGGGAATATCTCCAATAACTAGGGCATACTCCCTTTTAGGTGTGAGTTTAACAATGTCTTCACATTCGCCATGTATTACTTGATATTGAACAGTGTCTAGCCCATTCCAAATGAAATGAGTAAGAGTTGGATCAAGTTCAACGTTCTTAACATGTTGCTTCCTCAGTCTTTCGATCTTTATTTTTTCAATAAGGGTTTTGAAGCTAGTTGGCACTCCATTATCATCATTCTTCATCTTTTATAAAATAAACAAATATATGCGTAAGTTATAAATTAAAAATAGTACACAGATGAATAAAAATGAATGTGTAAATCAAGATTCCTTTTTGAATGCAAGATAAAAATCTTTTAATGTTGATGTAGAACTTGAAGCTGGATAGTTGCGTACAACATCATCCCAACTATCTTCATTCAACAATCTAACCATTTGTTCTTGAATTTTCATGTAAACTTTGTGACTGCATAGATAAAGTAACAAAAAATCAATATAATGATATGTATAACAAATACTACCAAGAACAACATGTTTTATTTAAAAGAAAATTATAATTTAGAAATAAATAAAAATAATTCAACAAACTTACTTTTGAAATTCCTCAGACATTTCCTCCAATAATAATTCCCCTGACTTCACACGAGATAATATTGTTTTGACAATTTTTTCATCTTTCACTCCTTGTATTGCTTTCCAAGGTGTGATAGTCTTATCTTCTAGAAGCTGCTTCAATTCAGGACCTAATTTACTGCCGCCACATATCAATGGCTTAGACTTTTTGACCTTCTAGTTTTTAATGCCAATGTTTTCCCACATGCTAAAAATCTCATCAATCAACTTCCAAACATCTCCAATTCTAAATGCCAATTGGAAAATGTTATCAACACCTTTGAATCTATCACTTGGAAGGTTGCGTTTTCCACCTTTTGAATTGGGTTTCTCTTCAATTTAATAGCCTATTTCCATACAACATTCCCTTTGGAAATCTGTAGTAACCTTTATCCTATCACCACCACATTTATCTTGAAATTCATTATGATTAAATCTAACCCTTTGGATGAAAGTCATAGACATCCTATATTCATTACCTGAATTATGATCCCATGCCACTAAATTTGCTTCTGTATTTGATAAACCAACATAAATGATACATTTCATTGTTTCAAAATGTGGGTTATTGGGATATTCCTCCATCAATTATCTTTGAGCTTCTACAGAATGGTTCCCCCCAAGCACATAATAATTGTATTCAAAACATTTTGACTTATCAAATGCTTCTTTGTTGGGAACTTGAACTAGATAAAAAAGAAGCACATAATTAACCACATGAGCATATGGATTGTACCTCATCAATGTCTTCAAGTTGTGAACATGCAGATGGTGTGGATTTTTGACTTGATATTGGCATTGTCCTTCACTTGCCTTATAGGTTTGTCCGACATTAAGCTGAAATGTATGACCAACATCAATTAAGTTTTTCTTTGTCAAATTCTGTCGAATGGCATTTTGTTTTGTTTTGATAATGCCATCCTTTAAATCAGCTCCTGATGTAACGATTTCTTTGTTTTTTTTTGAATTTTCACTAGGTTCTTGACTGCTGGTAATGACTACTTCAAAATCTTCAACTCTAATTTTCTTCATCATAACATTCTCAACAGATTTATTCTTGGGTATTGTTACTTTTGGTCTTTTACGACTTTTCTCAGTTCCAATGTCATCTTCAGTAACGGTATCATATGCTTCACTATCAGTTTCAACTTCATCGTCCTCAAAAGTAACTTGTCTACCCTTACTAGATTTATCCACTAGAGGCCTTTTTTCCTAATCCTTTGGATGTAGTTTTCTAGCATCATCAATTACTACATTTTGCTTGTTTTCCATATCTTCTTCTGATACTGAGTAAAAACTATTGATAACTTTCATGATATCAATCTCTATGAAATGAATGCCTCCGAACCTAATTGAACAACTTTCAACAAAATTCTGCCAAACAAAATATCATATGTCAATAAAAACAAAATTAAAAAAATATAGCGAGACACTTTCAAGAAAGCAAAATACAAATATAAATAACAATACTTAAGATGTTTTGTTTCATCTCATTTACGATTTGTTTACACAACTTTGTAGATACCTCTCTCATGTCATACAATGAATATGATATTCGATATTTAATCCTTTGATGTGACTTGGGAGCTTTTGTAAGTATGTAAACAACTTCAGTGTCCGGTACCGAACACATATCTATGACTCTTCCCATCAGCTCAAAAATTCCATTTTCATTCGGTATATCAATATATAGATATATATTCACATTTTGGCTTTCTCTTTCTTTCACATAGTAGATTCTTGATGGGAATTTCACCTCTTTTGAATTCTTCCAGTCTGAAATCATCTTCTTATCATTTGAGGCACTTGAAAGATTTGTAGCCATGAGCTCAAGTGGAGTTTGTTCATCAATGTTTTTGGAAGATGTACCTTTAAGAGTATTTGGTCCAGACAGATTCACAGAAATCTTCTTTGATGCCATTTTCCTGAAAAATAGAAACACATAAATCAGTAAATAAAAAAAACATATTAACTTAAACCCAAAATGAAAATATATCATAAATTTTTAATTTGTATAATTAGATAATTGAAATTAAAAAGATTTTAACACTAAGAAATGGCAGAAGCCCACTGATACCACCCTGTCCTTCCGCAGAGTGGCGGGCGATTCCCCATCGTCTATCCCCTACCCCTCTTCCCCCCCAACTGACCCAGGACACGCCACGCCACCCCACCCTGCAATCGGACGGCCATCCAACGCCACCCTTACCCCCCTTCC